>JBBPBX010039878.1:0-29664 GCA_038048925.1 Garcialebias charrua | reverse complement strand
TACATACATATATATATATATATATATATATATATATACAGGTAACCCCCGACCTACGACCCCATCGACCTGCGAACCACGGGACTTACGAACATATCATATTTAATAAAAATATGAATAATAAAAAAAAAAATATATATATTATTTTTTTTTTTTTTGTGTTTAAATGTTCTTAATTTCATGTGTACATCACTTTGTTGCAGCTCTGGTTGTTTTAAAGGCTTTATAAATAATAATTATGATAAAAAAGATCATTTCTGATCATTTTTGAGCAATTTTTGAGCAATTTTGGGAAACAGGAAGTAGGTCTTCAGTTTACACGGTCACAAATTAATGTAGAACACCGGACGCTATTTAAGGTTCAGTCACTGGGGTCTCCGGTCACAAATTAATGTAGAACACCGGACCGGACGCCATCTTAGGTTAGCTGCCGAGAGCTGGACGAAGACTGGTGACCAGGATGGCTTCATATGGATTAATTACTAGCTGGAAACGTCTCTGTGAACTTTGTGGATGTCTCAGGCAGGAGCGGATTTATCGCCGATCGTGCCAGGCCGCCGTGCGAACACCTCCGGCCGGCCTGGCTACACCTCCGGCCTGGCTAGCTCCAGAGCTAACACTGGAGCTAACACGGGAGCCGGCCTTTTGAACACTGGTGACCAGGATCGCATCATGTGGATTAATTACTAGCTGGAATAGCTCTGTGGACGTCTCAGGCTGGAGCAGCGGCTGGAGCAGGAGCTGCAGATTGATCGCGCCGCCGCTCCAACACTAGCTCATGGCTTGGCTAGCAGAAGCTAGCCAGCTAGCTAACACAGGCCTGGAGCAGCTGCGGTGGCCCGCGCTGCTCGGCCCGAAAACAATCAACGCATGGCAACCTAAGATGTCGGCTTTGACCATCTCAAAGTAAGAAAATATATTTTTATTTATTCTGTAAATGTGAATAGCAATGTTTAACATTACAGTACACTACTTTACATGCTTAAATGTGTGCGCGCGCTCCGTTAGCATGATAAATAAAGGTTGAATGAATGAATGAATGAATAATTTTTTTTTTTAAATATAATTTTCACCCCCTACCTACGAACGGATCGAGCTGCGAACCGTTCTTAGGTCCCGATCTCGTTCGTAACACGGGGGTTCCCTGTATATATATATATATATATATATATATATATATATATATATATATATATATATATATATATATATATATATATATATATATATATACATATATATATATATATATATATATATCTATATATATACATATATATATATATATATATATATATCAGCAGTAGTGTAGATATAAAAAGTAGTGTAAATGTAAACAGTAGTAATGAATGTAAACAGTAGTAATAAATGTAAACAGTGAATGTAAACAGTAGTATGACTATAGGCAGTAATGTAATACAAACATTAGTGCAAATATAAGAAGTAGTGCAAACTGAATGAGCACATGACCGTGAGTTGAGTGAATAACCCGTTTTGATGACACAGAGTCCAGTGTTAAAATCTTTGTGTTGTGTGGTAATGTGTGAAAGTTTTTTGTGTTAAGGCAGTACAAGTGGGAGGGAGGGCAGAGTGTTTAGCATCCTGACTGCCTGATGAACAGAGCTGTCTCTCAGTCTGCTGGTTCGAGCCTGGAGACTCCTCAGTCTCCTCCCTGATGGCAACAGGCTGAAGCAGCTGTGTAGTGGGTGTGTGGGATCACCTGCCATGCAGAGGGCTTTCCGAGTGAGGCGGTTGCTGTGTAAGTCCTGCAGTGAGGGGAAGGAGGTGCCGACGATCTTCTCAGCTGCTCTCACGATGCGCTGGAGGCTCTTGCGGCAGGATGCAGTACATGCACCAAACCACACCGTGATGCAGCTGGTCAGGACACTTTCTATGGCACCTCTGTAGAAGGTGCACATGATGGGGGTTGAAGCTCCAGCCCTTTTCAGCTTGCGGAGAAAGTAGAGACGCTGGTGAGCCTTCTTGGCCAGTGATGCAGTGTTCCTGCTCCAGGACAGGTCCTTTGAGACGTGCACTCCCAGGAACTTGGTGCTGTCCACTCTCTCCACTGCGGTGCTGTTGATGGTCAGAGGGGCATGTTGGGCATCCCTCTTCCTGAAGTCCACAACAATCTCCTTTGTCTTCTCCACGTTGAGAGTGAGATTGTTGTGTCCGCACCACAAGGCCAGGCGGCTCACCTCGTTCCTGTAGTCCGTCTCATCGTTGTTGCTGATGAGACCCACCACTGTTGTGTCGTCCACAAACTTAAAGTGAAACTAAACCCAGGTTGAGACGGTAACTCCTCCTTCCAAAATCTCCCTGAAAATGGGCGTGTCGAGAGACAAGGAGGGGTGGAGGTAGAGTTGTGCTTTTGTTCACGCCTCCACCTGCAACAACCTAAACAAATTAAACCTCTAGCCAACAACATACACCAAGCAACAACAAAGAATAAACATGTAGATGTATTTATCCATTCCACCCATTCCATCCAAAACCAAAGGCCTAAAAAAATGAAAATGAAAAGAAAAATAAAACCGCTTGTCAGGAGTGAAATGCAGCACTTCCATATAAGGTATGCACTTCTCATCTCTGCAGGGGATTGGCTCTGCTTGAACCACCTGTGTGACATCACACATGAGCAGACATGTCACACATGAGCGTTTGCACAAATAAGAAAATTAAGGTGTAATCCACCAGTTCAACCCATAGAACTACCGTAAACACATTTTTAGACCAAATATTGCCAAATATTGCCAATTTACACAGATATGCACAATTATGTGAGAATAAACACAGCCATAGTGCTAGATAACATTTTAAACACATTCTAGGGAGTTTATCAGCTAAAAAAAAGTTAATTTTGGGTTTAGTCTCACTTTAACAGCAATATTTTGGTTTAATTAGTCTTTCATAAGATAAAAGTTTTTTGTCATATTTTCACCATGTTATTCATATATTTATAAATCTCATAATTCCCAACTAAATGTTTATTTACAAGCCAAATATTTAGTTTACAAACTAAATACTTAACTTGCAAGTTAAATATTAGTTAGTAAACTAAATAATTAGGTGTAAATTAAGTATTTAATTTCCAAGGTAAATATTTATTTTCAAAATTAAACATTTAAATTAAATATTTATTGTCCAAGCTAAATATTTAATTTCCAAACTAAACATTTAATTCCCTAATTAACTAAATATTTAACTCTGATCTAAATATTTAACTTGCAAGCTAAATATTTAGGTCTGAGCTCCTAAATATTTCGGTTGCAAGATAACTATTTAAATCAAAGTTAAATATTTAGTTAGCAAATTAAATATGTATTTTTCAAAATTAAATGTTTAGCTTAGAAATTAAATGTTAATTTTGGAAATTAAATATTTAGTGCTGAAAATGAATATTTAGCTTGGAAATTAAATACTTAACTTACACCTAAATATTTATATTTAACTTGCAAGTTAAGTATTTAGTTTGTAAACTAAATATTTTGCTTTATCTATTTTATTTATTTCAGCTCCCTGCCTCCTCTGCCCTCAGCCAATGGCAAGCGTTCTTGGCCACGCCCACTTCTCCGCTCTGCACTGAGATCAGCCGGTCAGCTGCAGCAGGACATAATTGCCAAGTCCGCTTATTATAAGCAACTTTTGGCTTGTTTTTTCTGCAGTCGCTTACAAATTTTGTGAATCGCGGTTTGCGGTTTTGGGGGCTTGTTTTGAAAGTTTGGTCACTTTTTGGGGCTTGTTTTTCTGTCCGAGTGAAGGCAAAAATTAATACGAGTGGTAGGTAGATTGTCCCTTCACGCCCCACTTCCACGTATGTTACATCAATGCGGATGTTACATTCAGGTGCTGTTGGCGTAAGCGACAAACAAGCTAATGTTTATTCAGCGATAAAAACAGCGCGCAAGTAATGACGAGTAGAGCTTGAGCAGAATACCGACGACTTCTTGTAAGTTTCCTTGCACTGATGAGAAGGATAAAGATTGGAGTATTTTTGTGTGTGATGCTTACACCGTTTCTTACATCTTTATGAAGGTGTATCACAACGAATGCTGCATTAAGGAATCTCCAGCTAGTAACGCGAGCAGTGAGGTGCGTCATCTGTGGTGCTTCATGCTAATGTGCTGCTTATCTGTATACTGTATATGTTACATGTAAAATGTACTGTACATACTTCTGAAGTTATTTTAAGGTTTATTCTTTGTTTTATTCTTTGTCTAGAGTGACAAGACCACGCTAAAATGAGCTCCAATAAGTGGGGGAAATATGGGAAAACATATAATAAAGAATGGGAGAAAGAGCGCACACTTAAAACATGATTCAGGATAGAGATTAAAGAAAGTTTTTTGTTGACTTTGCTTACTATGAGTTTGCTGTTTAATGTATATGTAATGCCAAAATAAATGAATGTTTATACTGTTTAAAAACGGCCTTTGTTTTACACAATGGGGTGGGTTGCCAGTTTTTGCTCGTTTAGGGCTTGTTTTCATGGAGCTGGTCGCTTGTTTCTGTTGCAAGATCTGGCAACACTGAGCAGGAAGCTTATTCTGCAGTGTAGGCTGCATAAAGCTGCAAGACACTTTTTCTGCAGCTCTGGGCTGAACAAATGTGCAGCAGGTGCTAAATTATTTAAAATAATTTATTTTAAATAAAAAATCCCATGCCGAGTGGAATATAAGGACGTGATGGCTGCACTGTATTCTCTGGGTTTAAAACCTGCTCTGCTTTTTCCTGCTCGACTTCGCGTGACTTTACCTGCTGGACACAGAAAGTGGCTGGGCTCTGTGGAGGAGGCGCAGAAGTTCAGTGACACCTTTCAAGCTTCACAGCGCAAGTAATATTTAAACTTTTCTTCTAACTGATGAACAATGCGCTGTTCCCGCACTGGCTTTGATTATTACACTAAACTTTTCTTTACATGAGGTGAGGAACAGATGAGCAGGACTCTGCCCATACTCTGATTATCTGAGACTTTTTTAGTTGCAGCTTTTTTTGAACTATTAACATTTTTGAAATGAAACATTTTTCCTTTTCTCGTTTACCTGTTGACTATTTTGAGCTGAATCTTGGGTTAGTCCTGGATTGATTGATAATTAATTTGAGATTGGGATTAATTTAACTTTACGTTTGTATATGTGTGCGTGATTACCGGTACACATTTAGGTGTCTACATTTTTTGGCCTTGCATACTTTAAACTAGTTTGTGAGGTGCTTATAATTTTTTTTTTTTTTTTTTTTAGGCATTAGGTATTTAGGCACATAAATAATTGAAGTAGGCCTATCCAGGTATAAAAATGGGTGAAATATATAATGTTTTTAATATATTATTTTGAACTATTAACATTTTTCCTCTTCTTGTTTACCTGTTGACTATCTTGAATTGAATCTTGAATTGGTCTTGGACTGATTGAAGATTTAATTTAGGATTAGGATTAATTTAACCTTGTTTATATGTGTATGCGTGATCACACATCTATGTGTACATTTTTGGCCTTGCATGAGGTGCTTATACATTTTTTTTTTCCTCTGATGATACTGGAGCACTAGTTTAAAAGTTAGACAGGAGACTTATTTTTAATTTCTATGGAGCTTGCTGCTTCTGTCTGTTGCAGCTGTCCAGGGTGGGAAAGGGAGGGGGTGGGGGGTCCATCACTGCCATTAATTTATATTTTCTTTCACTTTGCCAAGAACTGCACAGCCATCAACACATTAGACTGTATTACCTACCTTTCTTATACAAATTATTAGTAATATGAGTGGTCAGTTGGTGTTGTCAAGCTGGAACGTCAAAGGTTTAAACCACCCCGTCAAGAGAAGGAAGGTGCTCTCTCATTTAAAACAGTTAAATACAGGCATTGCTTTCCTGCAGGAGACTCACATTAGAAGTGACGATAGCAAACGATTACTGCAAACATGGCACGGGCAGAGTTTCCATTCCTCATTTCGAGCAAAGGCTCGGGGCGTCTCGATCCTCATCAGTCAAGACATTTCATTTGAACCTTTTCAAGTTAACTCAGATAAATATGGTCGTTTTGTGATTGTTTCCGGTAAATTGTACAACACACCAGTAGTGCTAGTTAACGTTTATGCCCCAAATACGGATGATGTTGGTTTCTTTGAGAAATTATTCTCACTGCTCCCGGACCTAAACACATACTCATTGATACTCAGTGGTGACTTGAATTGCTGGTTGGACCCAGTTTTGGACAGATCCTCTACAAACCCTGCCACAGCCAGCAGGTCGTCCCACACTATTCGTGCCTTTCTATCTAAGTATGGCCTGTGCGATGTATGGCGTTTTTTACACCCAGCTGAGAGAGAATATTCTTTTTTTTCTCATGTTCATCATTCATACTCGAGGATCGATTACTTTTTCATGGACAACAAACTTCTTCCCTCTGTCCGTGGCTGTGACTACCACAGTATTGTCATCTCAGACCATGCACCTGTCACTCTGTCTTTGTCCCTCCCTGACATTCCTATAAGGAGTAGACAGTGGAGATTCAATTCAACGTTACTGTTAAACAATGATTTTGTTACATTTATAGAAAAAGAAATAACCTTCTTTCTATCCATAAACAGAACTCCTGGGATCCCACTGTCAACAGTTTGGGATACCCTTAAGGCCTATCTTAGGGGACAAATCATTTCATATACCGCCCGGCTGAGGCAAAAATCTCAAAAAGAAAGAACTGATTTAGCCCAGCAGATAAAAGAAATTGATCAACAATATGCTCAAAACAAATGCCCTAATCTGTACAAAAAAAAGTAGAACTCAAAACTAAGTTTGATTTATTGTCTACATACTCAATAGAACAATCACTTTTGAAAAGTAAATCATCATTTTACATACATGGAGAAAAGTCAGGAAAACTACTGGCAAATCAGTTGAAGGGTGCCATGGCTAAACAAATCATCCCTAAGATCCAATTAGAGAACGGCACCACAACTCTAGATCATTTACAAATTAACAGAGCATTTAAGGACTTTTATTCCCATTTATATACTTCAGAATCCCAAACCAACAAGAATTTATCTTCTCAGTTTTTCGAAAAGACCAACATGCCAAAACTCACACCCAACCTGAAAGATGCACTGGAGATCCCAATATCCCTGACAGAAATTGTGTCAGCTGTATCGGTAATGCAGTCTGGCAAATGTCCGGGTCCTGACGGCTTCCCTGCTGAATTTTTTAAGAAATTTTCTTCATTACTTTCCCCACTCCTACACTCGGTTCTCTTAGAGTCATTTGACCAAGGATCCCTTCCGAAATCTTTTTTAGAGGCCTGCATTACCCTCATTGCAAAGAAAGGAAAAGACCCAACTCACTGTTCCTCTTATCGACCAATCTCCCTTTTAAATACAGACGCCAAAATTTTAGCCAAAGTTCTTGCTCAAAGGTTGGAAAAGATCCTTCCTTTGATCATATCAAAAGACCAGACTGGATTCATTAAAGGCAGGCACTCCTTTTTTAATGTCAGACGCCTTTTTGACATTATTTATTCTCCTTCGGATACTGTTCCTGAGTGTGTTATTTCCCTTGATGCAGAGAAAGCATTTGATCGGGTTGAATGGGACTACTTGTTTAATGTTCTTGACAAATTTGGTTTTGGCCCCAATTTCATTACATGGGTGCAATTAATTTATTCACATCCCACCGCAACCATTCGTACCAACTCTCAGATATCAAAACCCTTCAGTCTACATCGAGGAACTCGCCAGGGATGCCCACTGAGCCCTATGCTCTTTGACCTGGCAATTGAACCTCTTGCCACTGCCTTGCGGTCCTGTGACACAATTTCAGGAATCTGGAGAGGCGATATGGAGCACAAGGTCTCCCTTTATGCTGATGACCTTTTACTTTTCATTTCTCATCCGACTGACACGCTGCCCTCCGTTTTATCATTACTTGAGGAATTTGGAATAAACTCTGGTTACAAATTAAACCTGAGTAAAAGTGTAATTTTCCCTGTCAATACCCTGGCGCAGACTCTTGACTTTGGTAAATGGCCTCTTAAAATTGAGAAGACAAAATTCTCTTACCTGGGTGTTACAGTTACGAGGAGGTATAAAGATTTATATCAAGAAAACTTTGTCTCTCTGTTGAATCAGACAAAGCAGGCATTATCCCGATGGTCACCGCTTTCCATTTCCCTCACAGGCCGTATTAACTCAGTCAAGATGGTCACTTTACCTAAGTTTTTATATCTTTTTCAAAATATTCCTGTTTTTATCCCTGGTTCATTCTTTGTTCAGTTAGATTCCATCATTTCATCATATCTGTGGCAAGGAAAACGTCCACGCTTAAATAAGACACATCTCCAAAAAACTAAGGCCGCAGGCGGTCTTGCCCTTCCAAATTTCCGCTTTTATTATTGGGCAGCAAACTTGCACTGTCTAGCATTCTGGTCATTCTATTACAACAGGCCTGACAGCCCTGACTGGGTAGAGATGGAGTCACAGTGTTCTGGGAAATGGTCCTCCGTGGCTTTCTTGGGATCCTCACTCCCGCTTCCACCACTTACAACTGTTATAAATCCAGTTATAAAACACTCACTAAAAATCTGGGCACAATTTCGTAAATGTTTCAATTTCTCTAGTTTCTCTCTCTATAGCCCTATCATGTCTAACCAACTTTTCAAACCCTCATCTCAGGACTCTGTTTTTAAAGAATGGCAAAGAAGGGGTATAGTACGCTTCAATGACTTGTTTCTCAATAACACTTTAGCTTCATTTCAACAACTATGTGAAAAATTTAGTCTTCCCCAGTCCAATTTTTTTAGGTATCTCCAAATACGGCACTTTATTACTCTTCATTTGTCCAGCCTCTCCATTTCAACTGATAGCAGTATTGTTGACACTATTCTTTCTCTAGACCCAAATAAAAAACAGTCCATTTCATTCATTTACAGTAAACTATTGGATTTGAAGCGTGCTTCCTCAGATAAAATCAAAGCTGCTTGGGAAGAGGATCTCGGCTCCTCTATTTCAGAGGACTCTTGGACCTCCATACTCAAACTGGTGAGCTCCAGTTCTCTCTGTGCTAGACATTGTCTAATACAATTTAAAGTGGTGCACAGAGCTCACATCTCTAAACTGAAATTGTCCTCTATGTATCCTGATGTCAGCCCATACTGTGTGAGATGCAAACATGCTGAAGCCTCTCTCTCCCATATGTTTTGGTTTTGCCCATCTCTGAACAAATATTGGCGGGAAATCTTTCAGACTTTATCACATGTACTAGATACACGCCTGAACCCTGACCCACTGATTGCTCTGTTTGGTCTTGTAGAGGGCATGACAAACCTAAATAAAAACCAACAACATGTAATATCGTTCACCTCTCTCCTGGCCAGACGAGCTATTTTGCTTAGGTGGAAAGAACCGTTTCCACCCACTCACGCTCAGTGGTTGGCTGACATCATGTCCTGTTTAAAGCTGGAGAAAATCAGATTCACACTCCAACAGAAAGAGGGTAAATTTGAGAATGTCTGGGGACCTTTCCTGAATCTGTTCCAGTCTCTTTGACAACACAACTCATTCAGGTTAATGCAGTCTCTTGGCTATTTTACCTTTTATTTATTTTTTTCCTTTTCTTTTGGCAGTGATTGGGTAGGGATTATTTTCTACATGTTGTAACTTAGATTGATTGTTGTGTTTTTTTGTTGTTGTTGTTGTTTTTGTTTGTTATTGTTGTTGTTGTCTGAAGAAAAAAAATGAAAAATTCAATAAAAAAGATCTTGAATTTAAAAATCCCATGCCAATCATACAGCTCATCCATCAATCAGCCAGGTGCGTCATGTCCAATCTTATTTTGAAAAATGGTAATAGAGCGAATCTGCAGTAAACAAACCGCAAAGTATTGAGGGATTACTGTATTGCCAATGTTCAGATGAGCTTCCTGACACTCCCTGGTGTTTTTTTTATTATTTTCTTTATTTTCTACATCCTGGGTGATAGAAGTTATCTTACAGAAAGAAGACACAGTATTTCACACTTAGCCAATGTGTTGATCAGTTGAGTTGCAAGAGAGTTTAATAGTCAAACATCACTTCAAATGCAAATAATTTACTTTGTAACAAATTGTTGTTCATCTGAGCTAAACTCTGAGAGCTTTTGTCCAAATGCAGTGTGCATGAATTCTCTCACAAAAATACACATGTACAAAACTATTGCCTTTTCTAAATCAATAAATCACACATACAGAAATAAGACTTCATTTTACATCTATACTTTTAGCAGCATAATTCACAGATGTAATACATGCTTTCCACATTGTTTTATTACAGTATCAAACCTACAGAAGATATAGCAGCAGAAAAACCATGAGCAGGAATGTCGAACAAGAACATCAAGCAGAAACACAACTTGGTCCTCTGATTAATTCACGTGTTGTTCCACATGTGTGTGCATCGCTTCTACTAGCATGTTGTCAGGTTTCCAATGCAGGGCCGGCTGCGGTTCCCCACATTGTTGAGTGTTATGGAGCACTGATCAAAGGAGAATGGTCTGGGCTGGACACAGTGGTGCGTGCTTGTGTCACAGTGTCTGCAGCTGCAGCGGCAGGCCACAGGGTATTGCACATGTGGGTTGACATCTTGAGGGCAGCCCGGAAGAAGGACAGCCCGATACATCAGGGAGAGAGGCACACAGCTTCGCTGGATCAAGAAAGACCTCCCAAACCGGCCCTTCAGATTGGTGTCCTGGGGTACAGGAAGCAGAGCTGTGAGACCCAATGCAGAAAAACACTATGGTGTCAATGTATTTTTTTAATTCCCTACGCAATTTAGTGTTAAGTTTTAGTTACAATTTTGCATCCTAATGCATATGACACAATTCATTGAAAATGCACGGTCACTTTTAAGTTGTTTTTACAATTTCATTGTGCCAAAGTAACAGATGAGTGTAAGAGTGTGGTGGTCTTCACCCTGGTGTAGCAGTAGCCACTGCAGATGGTTGTGTTGATGGCCACACACTGGCTACAGTTTTGCTTCTCAATCCATATGGTGTGGTTTTTTAGCGTACAAGCGCACACTGTTACAGCCATCAGCGCACACAATGGAGTGCATTTCAGCACAGACAAAGGCATGCTAAGAGGGCACACACACACACATGTCATATGTTAAGCAAGTCATTCTGAAATACATTAAAAAAACATTCATTACAGCAGAGAATATAAGTTAATTCATACAAACCTGAAAATACAATCTCAGTTTAATAAGTTGTAATGGCGTCGACTCGTTACATGTGATGAGCTTGGGTGAAGAGAAAAAGTTTCCTGCTGCCTGTTTGATCTTCAAACTTCTTTATGGATGACCCCAACCCTTTTCTTTAAGATGATATGTCTCTCTCTGCAGTAATATGTCCAGCTCTCCTCACTTTCTCTTCTCTGTGAATATTTGACAATATCAAGGATGTTCATCCTCTTTTATGGAAACCCTAATCCACCTGGAGTGTCCCACTAAACTTCAGTTCATAATATTCCCCCCAGACAGCACGTCAGCTGACTGCAATGTCAGGAGGACCTACATGTGTGCTTGTGTGCATGAATGTTTATTTTCACGGCTCACGTGGATGATCATGGGGTTTACTGTTTGGCACAAAAAAAGGGAGCAGGTTTCAGGCAACAAATAGATATGTGGCTGTTCAGAAGTGATCCATGATACTGATTACACACGCTTCAGAAAAAGGAACAAATGTACTTTCCTCAAAATAAAAATGATAAATGACTTTTAATTCCTGCAAACGTTATGACATGTTTGTTTTGCTTTCGGCTGATCCCTTCTGCAGGGATTGCCACAGCGAGCAAACTTGCACAAAATATTTGGCTAGTGTTTCCCAGATGCACTTCCTGGACTCCAACCTGCAGCCTCAGAATTACAAGAATGTTCCACTGGACACCAGGCCACTGCAGCCCAGGAGTTATGAGACATATAAATTCATAAAACCTGCATGTTCAATCAGTTAGATCATTTTTATTTCATGTTTTAGACTGAACATTTTTCCATTAGTTGCTGTTTTTTTCTTCTGATTTTTCATCCACCCTTTGCACATAATCATGTTTTAAAGAAAAATGCATTTGTTCACATCTGCAGTTTCTGCCCATTAGCACTTTGTGAAAGCAAAAACAAAAAAAATCTGTACACTAAAACATTTATTGTACGGTAAATAAAATTATTTCAGAAACCTTATCAATGAAGAATCCAACAAGATCAGAAATAATCTCCATTCTGCCCCTTCGCTCACTAAATAAAATGTGTTTGCAGCCATAAATCCTGCTCAATTTACTGTTTTCAACTGGTGGCCCATGGACCAGTTCAAGTTTGAGCTTTTCTGTCAGGCAGAGGTGACATTATGAAACAAAAAATACATAATTTATTTTAATATTCATTGATGTTTTTACCTTTTCAGACAACAGAAAATATCAGGTCCATTTAGTTCACACTGATTTATTTATTTATGTATTTTTAACTAAAGTGTTGAATTCTGCAGGTCTGTGTGAGTCCTCCTTTTATCTTTGGGAAAACTAATAATTCCACTTTGAAGTGTTAAAACATAAATTCAAATTGTGCATAAAAATAAGCTTGTTTGTTGAATATGTAATTGTGACTTATTTATTTATGTATTAATTAAAACTTCTTTTAGTTTATTTAAATTATGTTGTATTTTTCCAGTTATTATTATCAAACTATCGCAGTTGATCTTCTAAACAATTAGTCCTAAAAGTATTCCAAAAACAAATCCTGTGGATTTGAAATATCCCATAAGGCTGGAAACAGAAAAAAATGAAGAAGCTAAATATAATCAACATGTTTTGCTCCTATTAGAAGTATCATTCACATATTTGAAGAAAATTGACAGGAAAACTACTAAAACTAGACTTTTCTCTTACCAATACAATTAAATTTCATTTATGTTTCGGTAAAAGCTCAAAACAGTCGCAGATGGGCCGAGAGCCACAGGTTGCAGACCCCTGACCTAAATCAATACAACTGTAAAAATGAATAAATCAAACTCCAAAAGAACTTGAAATTCAATTCAAAGCACATTCCAGATTAAGGTCCGTTGGTGTGACCTGGCTGCTGTTGGGTCAGTATTCACATTGAGTCTGACCTGAGTAAAAAGGTTGTAGCCTCCTTATCTAAGCTTTTAATGCTGCCATAATTCCCATCTGTTCCAAGAAGACACTCTTTGCCCTCAGATGTTCCCCCCACCCACAACACTGTTGATTAACATGTTTAACAAACATAATAAGCCCCCTAAATCTCTGGTGACAAGCGTAATGTGAAGTGCCAGCTTGAAGAAGTGACCTGAGAACATTTCATACATGTGAGTGGGTGTGTGCGCACGTGTTAAACATGTAGTATGCCTCGACACCATTGTAAAAAATACTTTGATCAATTACATTGATACAAATATGTGTATGTATAAGTGTGTGTGCGTGCACCAGCTCTCCGTGACTGAACAGAAAGTAGCAGGTACAAAAGCATAAATGAATGCATGACACAGATGGGTTAATCCAATCCACTTTTATTTATGAAGCACTTTAAAACTTCTCATTCGACCAAAATGGTGTACAAACTTCAATGCAACAAAACAACACACACTCATAAACACTAAAAATAAAATATATTAAAAAAATACAAACAGGAATAAACAAAACTCTAACAGTCAACATCTTAAAGATAACAAACATACGCAATTTTTCACAAAAACAAACAAAACTTTGTTCCATAATTTAACCCCCCACCCCCAGTTTACCTACCTCCACCCCACACCCTAAAAGCACCCCCATTTAGCTTACTTCAACAAGATTAGAGGGCCAAGATAATTTAAAATTAAAAGAAAATGTATCAAATAATTGAAGGTATTCTATAGTGGATTGGTAACCAAAGGAGACAATGGTGAAGTGGTTAAAGTTTCTTAAGCCAGTTAAAAGACAGGCCACAGCATTTTGCACCATCTGTAAGTGAGCAATGGATGCATTGACCCCAATATACAGAGCATCACAGTAATCTAGATGAGTTTAAAGGACAACACCCACCATGTTTTCAAATTGCATCGCCATTAATATTTATTAGTTTATTTAAAAATAAAACAGGAGCGTTTATTTATATTGTAGAGAAATAAAGCTAAATGTGTTATTTCATGATTTATAGCAGATTTTAGCATGCAGCTCCGGGAAAATCTGCCCCTCTCCATGTATGGGCATTGTCATCACTGAAGTTTCCGCCTTGGAGTTATAGGCGGAGTTATAATAAGCATGCATCAACTTCTGACCAGAGAATACAACTAATAAAAACGATGTGTGGGACAAACGTCAGACTTTTACAAGTAGTCAAAGTCAAAGTCAAAGTCAACTTTATTGTCAGATCTGCAATATGTACTGTACAGGACATACACAGGACCGAAATTGCGTTTCTCTCAGTCCCTCGGTGCAACAGTAAACATCTAAACATTGAAACACTGAAACATATAATAATAGACATAAGCATAAAATAGTAAAACTAACACTGTCCTGAGTTTTTTGCATAGTGGTATAAGAGTATGAAAATTTACACCAACTCTAAAACTAAAACATTAAACATTTAATGAACATAATACTGTCCTGAGTTTTTGCATACTAGTATAAAAAAAGAGTATAAAAAGTATAACTAAAATAAACTAAAGGTTTCTAGCATTGACATTTGCAAAGTGGCAAAGCAGCGTATGAGTTAATGTGCACAGTATATGTATGAGGTAGTAGTTGATGTTGTTATAGAGGCAAAAAGTGGCATATGCAGTAAGGCACATTGGGCATCCCTAAATAAGACCGTTCAGAGCACACTGTATATGTATCAGCAGTGGTGTAGATATTAGAGTAGTGTACTGTAAATGTAAACAGTAGTAATTAAATGTAAGCAGTAGTAATAAAAGTAAACAGTATTAATAAATGTAAACAGAGAATGTAAACAGTATTATGACTATAGGCAGTGATGTAATACAAACATTAGTGCAAGTATGAGAAGTAGTGCAAACTGTATGAGCACATGACCGAGAGTTTAGTGAATAACCCGTTTGATGACACAGAGTCCAGTGTTAAAAACTTTGTGTTGTGTGGTAATGTGTGAGAAAGTTTTAGTGTTAAGGCAGTTCAAATGGGAGGGGGGGCAGAGCAGGCAGAGTGTTTAGCATCCTGACTGCCTGATGAACAGAGCTGTCTCTCAGTCTGCTGGTTCGAGCCTGGAGACTCCTCAGTCTCCTCCCTGATGGCAGCAGTCTGAAGCAGCTGTGTAGTGGGTGTGTGGGATCACCTGCCATGCAGTGGGCTTTCCGAGTGAGGCGTTTGCTGTGTAAGTCCTGCAGTGAGGGCAAGGAGGTGCCCACGATCTTCTCAGCTGCTCTCACAATGCGCTGGAGGCTCTTGCGGCAGGATGCAGTACATGCACCAAACCACACAGTGATGCAGCTGGTCAGGACACTTTCTATGGCACCTCTGTAGAAGGTGCTCATGATGGGGGTTGAAGCTCCAGCCCTTTTCAGCTTGCGGAGAAAGTAGAGGCGCTGGTGAGCCTTCTTTGCCAGTGCTGCAGTGTTCCTGCTCCAGGACAGGTCCTTTGAGACGTGCACTCCCAGGAACTTGGTGCTGTCTACTCTCTCCACTGCGGTGCTGTTGATGGTCAGAGGGGCATGTTGGGCATCCTTCTTCCTGAAGTCCACAACAATCTCCTTTGTCTTCTCCACGTTGAGAGTGAGATTGTTGTGTCCGCACCACAAGGCCAGGCGGCTCACCTCGTTCCTGTAGTCCGTCTCATCGTTGTTGCTGATGAGACCCACCACTGTTGTGTCGTCCGCAAACTTGATGAAGTGGTTGGAGCTGTACGATGGTGTGCAGTCGTGTGTTAGCAGGGTGAATAGAAGGGGGCTCAGCACACATCCTTGTGGGGCCCCTGTGTTCAATGTGATGGTGCTAGATGTGTTACTCCCGACCCGCACTGTCTGTGGTCTCCCGGTCAGGAAGTCTAGCAGCCAGTTACACATTGAGGTGTTCAGCCCCAGACTGTCCAGTTTAAGGATGAGCTGTTGGGGGATGATGGTGTTGAATGCCGAGCTGAAGTCGATGAACAGCATTCTAACATAGGAGTCCTTCGTGTCCAGATGTGTGAGAGCTGTGTGGAGGGCAGAGGAGATGGCATCGTCGGTTGAGCGATTAGGTCGGTATGCAAATTGGAAGGGATCCAGGGAGGCAGGGAGGACAGATGTGATGCTTTTCATGACTAGCCGTTCAAAGCACTTCATCAGGATGGGGGTGAGTGCTACTGGGCGATAGTCATTGAGGCATGCGGGCGTTGCCTTCTTTGGGACAGGGATGATGGTGGTGGCTTTGAGACAGGTGGGGACGATGGCCTGGCTCAGTGAGATGTTAAAGATGTCCGTGAAGACCGCTGCGAGTTCCCCTGCACAGTCCTTCAGCACACGACCAGGTATGTTGTCAGGACCAGAGGCCTTCCGGGCGTTAATCTTGATGAATGATCGCCTTACGCTGTCTGAGGACAGCGTCAGCACCTGGCCATCAGGAGAGGGGGGGAGTTTATGTGCTGGTGTGCTGTTACTTGCCTCGAACCGAGCAAAGAACTCATTCAGTTCATTCAGCGCAGAGGCTGAGCTGTCACAGGTCTGGGGGGATGGTTTGTAGTTTGTGATGGTCTGTATTCCCTGCCACAGACTGCGTGTATCCCTGCTGTCCTTGAAACGGTGAGCTATTTTCCCAGAATACTGCCTCTTTGCCTTTCTGATGCCCCAGTCCAGGTTGTTTCTGGCTGCCCTCAGGCCCACCTGATCTCCCGCTTTGAAGGCAGCATTCCTGGCTTTCAGGAGTCTGTGAACCTCAGCTGTCAGCCATGGCTTCTGGTTAGCCCGAACAGTGATGGTTTTAAGTTTGGTTACATCATCAATGCACTTGGTGATGTATGAACATACAGTGTCTGAGTATATGTATGTTTGTTTTGTTTTTACTGGATTACAATACATTATATTTACGTTTGTTTTGTTTTTACTGGATTACAATATATTATATTTATCTTTGTTTTGTTTTTACTGGATTACAATGCATTATATTTATGTTTGTTTTGTTTTTACTGGATTACAAAGCATTATATTTATGTTTGTTTTGTTTTTACTGGATTACAATATATTATATTTATGTTTGTTTTGTTTTTACTAGATTACAATGCATTATATGTATGTTTGTTTTGTTTTTACTGGATTACAATACTTTATATTTATGTTTGTTTTATTTTTACTGAATTACATTACATTATATTTATGTTTGTTTTGTTTTTACTGGATTACAATACATTATATTTATGTTTGTTTTGTTTTTACTGGATTACAATACATTATATTTATGTTTGTTTTGTTTTTACTGGATTACAATGCATTATATGTATGTTTTTTTTACTGGATTACAATATATTATATTTATCTTTGTTTTGTTTTTACTGGATTACAATGCATTATATTTATGTTTGTTTTATTTTTACTGAATTACATTACATTATATGTATGTTTGTTTTGTTTTTATTGGATTACAATGCATTATAATAATGTTTGTTTCGTTTTTACTGGATTAAATTACATTATATTTACGTTTGTTTTGTTTTTACTGGATTATAATGCATTATATGTATGCTTGTTTTGTTTTTCCTCAATCACAATGCATTATATGTATGTTTGTTTGGTTTTTACTGGATTATAGTGCATTATATTTATGTTTGTTTTGTTTTTACTGGATTACAATATATTATTTGTATGCTTGTTTTGTTTTTCCTAAATTACAATGCATTATATGTATGTTTGTTTTGTTTTTACTGGATTATAATGCATTATATTAATATTTGTTTTGTTTTTACTGGATTACAATGCATTATATTTACGTTTGTTTTGTTTTTACTGGATTACAATACATTATATTTATGTTTGTTTTGTTTTTATTGGATTACAATGCATTATAATAATGTTTGTTTCGTTTTTACTGGATTAAATTACATTATATTTACGTTTGTTTTGTTTTTACTGGATTACAATGCATTATATTTATGTTTGTTTTGTTTTTACTGGATTACAATATATTATATTTATCTTTGTTTTGTTTTTACTGGATTACAATGCATTATATTTATGTTTGTTTTGTTTTTACTGGATTACAATATATTATATTTATGTTTGTTTTGTTTTTACTGGATTACATTACATTATATTTATGTTTGTTTTGTTTTTACTGGATTACAATGCATTATATTTATGTTTGTTTTGTTTTTACTGGATTACAATACATTATATTGATGTTTGTTTTGTTTTTACTGGATTACAATACATTATATTTATGTTTGTTTTGTTTTTACTGGATTACAATGCATTATATGTATGCTTTTTTTACTGGATTACAATGCATTATATGTATCTTTGTTTTCTTTTTACTGGATTACAATACATTATATTTATGTTTGTTTTGTTTTTACTGGATTACACTACATTATATTTATGTTTGTTTTGTTTTTACTGGAATACAATGCATTATATGTATGTTTGTTTGTTTTTTACTAGATTACAATTAATTATATTAATGTTTGTTTTGTTTTTACTGGATTACATTACATTATATTTATGTTTGTTTTGTTTTTACTGAATTACAATGTATTATATTTATGTTTATTTTTTTTTACTGGATTACAATACATTATATTTATGTTTGTTTTGTTTTTACTGGATTACATTACATTATATTTATGTTTGTTTGTTTTTTACTAGATTACAATGCATTATATCTATGTTTGTTTTGTTTTTACTGGATTATAATGCATTATATGTATGCTTGTTTTGTTTTTCCTCAATTACAATGCATTATATTTATGTTTGTTTTGTTTTTACTGGATTACATTACATTATATTTATGTTTGTTTTGTCTTTACTGGATTACAATGCATTATATTTATGTTTGTTTTGTTTTTACTAGATTACTATTCATTATATTAATGTTTGTTTTGTTTTTACTGGATTATATTACATTACATTTATGTTTGTTTTGTTTTTACTGAATTACAATGTATTATATTTATGTTTATTTTGTTTTTACTGGATTACAATACATTATATTTATGTTTGTTTTGTTTTTACTGGATTACATTACATTATATTTTTGTTTGTTTGTTTTTTACTAGATTACAATGTATTATATTAATGTTAGTTTTGTTTTTACTGGATTACATTACATTATATTTATGTTTGTTTGTTTTTTACTAGATTACAATGCATTATATTTATGTTTGTTTTCTTTTTACTGGATTATAATGCATTATATGTATGCTTGTTTTGTTTTTCCTCAATCACAATGCATTATATGTATGTTTGTTTGGTTTTTACTGGATTATAGTGCATTATATTTATGTTTGTTTTGTTTTTACTGGATTACAATATATTATATGTATGCTTGTTTTGTTTTTCCTAAATTACAATGCATTATATTAATATTTGTTTTGTTTTTACTGGATTACAATGCATTATATTTACGTTTGTTTTGTTTTTACTGGATTACAATACATTATATTTATGTTTGTTTTGTTTTTCATAAATTACAATGCATTATATGTATGTTTGTTTTGTTTTTACTGGATTATAATGCATTATATTAATATTTGTTTTGTTTTTACTGGATTACAATGCATTATATTTACGTTTGTTTTGTTTTTACTGGATTACAATACATTATATTTATGTTTGTTTTGTTTTTATTGGATTACAATGCATTATAATAATGTTTGTTTCGTTTTTACTGGATTAAATTACATTATATTTACGTTTGTTTTGTTTTTACTGGATTACAATGCATTATATTTATGTTTGTTTTGTTTTTACTGGATTACAATATATTATATTTATCTTTGTTTTGTTTTTACTGGATTACAATGCATTATATTTATGTTTGTTTTGTTTTTACTGGATTACAATATATTATATTTATGTTTGTTTTGTTTTTACTGGATTACATTACATTATATTTATGTTTGTTTTGTTTTTACTGGATTACAATGCATTATATTTATGTTTGTTTTGTTTTTACTGGATTACAATACATTATATTGATGTTTGTTTTGTTTTTACTGGATTACAATACATTATATTTATGTTTGTTTTGTTTTTACTGGATTACAATGCATTATATGTATGCTTTTTTTACTGGATTACAATGCATTATATGTATCTTTGTTTTCTTTTTACTGGATTACAATACATTATATTTATGTTTGTTTTGTTTTTACTGGATTACACTACATTATATTTATGTTTGTTTTGTTTTTACTGGAATACAATGCATTATATGTATGTTTGTTTGTTTTTTACTAGATTACAATTAATTATATTAATGTTTGTTTTGTTTTTACTGGATTACATTACATTATATTTATGTTTGTTTTGTTTTTACTGAATTACAATGTATTATATTTATGTTTATTTTTTTTTACTGGATTACAATACATTATATTTATGTTTGTTTTGTTTTTACTGGATTACATTACATTATATTTATGTTTGTTTGTTTTTTACTAGATTACAATGCATTATATCTATGTTTGTTTTGTTTTTACTGGATTATAATGCATTATATGTATGCTTGTTTTGTTTTTCCTCAATTACAATGCATTATATTTATGTTTGTTTTGTTTTTACTGGATTACATTACATTATATTTATGTTTGTTTTGTCTTTACTGGATTACAATGCATTATATTTATGTTTGTTTTGTTTTTACTAGATTACTATTCATTATATTAATGTTTGTTTTGTTTTTACTGGATTATATTACATTACATTTATGTTTGTTTTGTTTTTACTGAATTACAATGTATTATATTTATGTTTATTTTGTTTTTACTGGATTACAATACATTATATTTATGTTTGTTTTGTTTTTACTGGATTACATTACATTATATTTTTGTTTGTTTGTTTTTTACTAGATTACAATGTATTATATTAATGTTAGTTTTGTTTTTACTGGATTACATTACATTATATTTATGTTTGTTTGTTTTTTACTAGATTACAATGCATTATATTTATGTTTGTTTTCTTTTTACTGGATTATAATGCATTATATGTATGCTTGTTTTGTTTTTCCTCAATCACAATGCATTATATGTATGTTTGTTTTGTTTTTACTGGATTACAATATATTATATGTATGCTTGTTTTGTTTTTCCTAAATTACAATGCATTATATTAATATTTGTTTTGTTTTTACTGGATTACAATGCATTATATTTACGTTTGTTTTGTTTTTACTGGATTACAATACATTATATTTATGTTTGTTTTGTTTTTACTGGATTACAATACATTATATTTATGTTTGTTTTGTTTTTACTGGATTACAATGCATTATACGTATGTTTTTTTTACTGTATTACAATGCATTATATGTATCTTTGTTTTCTTTTTACTGGATTACAATACATTATATTTATGTTTGTTTTGTTTTTACTGGATTACAATGCATTATATTTATGTTTGTTTTGTTTTTACTGGATTACACTACATTATATTTATGTTTGTTTTGTTTTTACTGGATTACAATGTATTATATTTATGTTTATTTTGTTTTTACTGGATTACATTACATTATATTTATGTTTGTTTTGTTTTTACTGAATTACAATGTATTATATTTATGTTTATTTTGTTTTTACTGGATTACAATACATTATATTTATGTTTTTTTTTTACTGGATCACATTACATTATATTTATGTTTGTTTGTTTTTTACTAGATTACAATGTATTATATTAATGTTTTTTTTTTACTGGATTACATTACATTATATTTATGTTTGTTTGTTTTTTACTAGATTACAATGCATTATATTTATGTTTGTTTTGTTTTTACTGGATTATAATGCATTATATGTATGTTTGTTTGGTTTTTACTGGATTATAGTGCATTATATTTATTTTTGTTTTGGTTTTACTGGATTACAATATATTATATGTATGCTTGTTTTAATTTTCCTAAATTACAATGCATTATATGTATGTTTGTTTTGTTTTTACTGGATTATAATGCATTACATTAATATTTGTTTGTTTTTTACTAGATTACAATGCATTATATTTATGTTTGTTTGTTTTTTACTAGATTACAATGCATTATATTTATGTTTGTTTTGTTTTTACTGGATTATAATGCATTATATGTATGCTTGATTTGTTTTTCCTCAATTACAATGCATTATATTTATGATTGTTTTGTTTTTACTGGATTAAATTACATTATATTTATGTTTGTTTTGTTTTTACTGGATTATAATGCATTATATATATATATTTTTTTGTTTTTACTGGATTACAATACATTATATTAATGTTTGTTTTGTTTTTACAGGATTACATTACATTATATTTATGTTTGTTTTGTTTTTACTGGATTACAATGCATTATATTTATGTTTGTTTTGTTTTTACTGGATTACACTACATTATATTCATGTTTGTTTTGTTTTTACTGGAATACAATGCATTATATGTATGTTTGTTTGTTATTTACTAGATTACAATTCATTATATTAATGTTTGTTTTGTTTTTACTGGATTACAATGTATTATATTTATGTTTATTTTGTTTTTACTGGATTACAATACATTATATTTATCCATCCATCCATCCATCTTCTTCCGCTTATCCGGGGTTGGGTCGCGGGGGTAGCAGCCTAAGTAGGGAGGCCCAGACTTCCCTCTCCCCAGCCACTTGGAGCAGCTCCTCCGGGGGAATCCCAAGGCGTTCCCAGGCCAGCCGAGAAACATAGTCCCTCCAGCGCGTCCTGGGTCTTCCTCTGGGTCTCCTCCCGGTGGGACATGCCCGGAACACCTCACCAGGGAGGCGTCCAGGAGGCATCCTAACCAGATGCCCGAGCCACCTCAACTGGCTCCTCTCGATGTGGAGAAGCAGCGGCTCTACTCCGAGTCCCTCCCGGATGACTGAGCTTCTCACCCTATCTCTAAGGGAGAGTCCAGCCACCCTGCGGAGAAAACTCATTTCAGCCGCTTGTATCCGAGATCTCGTTCTTTCGGTCACAACCCAAAGCTCATGACCATAGATGAGGGTAGGAACGTAGATCGATCGGTAAATTGAGAGCTTTGCCTTTCGACTCAGCTCTCTGAGTCTCACATTATATTTATGTTTTTTTTTTACTGGATCACATTACATTATATTTATGGTCGTTTGTTTTTTACTAGATTACAATGTATTATATTAATGTTTGTTTTGTTTTTACTGGATTACATTACATTATATTTATGTTTGTTTGTTTTTTACTAGATTACAATGCATTATATTTATGTTTGTTTTGTTTTTACTGGATTATAGTGCATTATATTTATGTTTGTTTTGTTTTTACTGGATTACAATGTATAATATTTATGTTTATTTTGTTTTTACTGGATTACAATACATTATATTTATGTTTTTTTTTACTGGATCACATTACATTATATTTATGTTTGTTTGTTTTTTACTAGATTACAATGTATTATATTAATGTTTGTTTTGTTTTTACTGGATTACATTACATTATATTTATATTTGTTAGTTTTTTACTAGATTACAATGCATTATATTTATGTTTGTTTTGTTTTTACTGGATTATAATGCATTATATGTATGCTTGTTTTGTTTTTCCTCAATTACAATGCATTATATGTATGTTTGTTTGGTTTTTACTGGATTACAATACATTATATTAATGTTTGTTTTGTTTTTACAGGATTACATTACATTATATTTATGTTTGTTTTGTTTTTACTGGATTACAATGCATTATATTTATGTTTGTTTTGTTTTTACTGGATTACACTACATTATATTCATGTTTGTTTTGTTTTTACTGGAATACAATGCATTATATGTATGTTTGTTTGTTTTTTACTAGATTACAATTCATTATATTAATAATTGTTTTGTTTTTACTGGATTACAATGTATTATATTTATGTTTATTTTGTTTTTACTGGATTACAATACATTATATTTATGTTTGTTTTGTTTTTACTGAATTACAATGTATAATATTTATGTTTATTTTGTTTTTACTGGATTACAATACATTATATTTATGTTTTTTTTTTACTGGATCACATTACATTATATTTATGTTTGTTTGTTTTTTACTAGATTACAATGTATTATATTAATGTTTGTTTTGTTTTTACTGGATTACATTACATTATATTTATATTTGTTAGTTTTTTACTAGATTACAATGCATTATATTTATGTTTTTTTTTTACTGGATTATAATGCATTATATGTATGCTTGTTTTGTTTTTCCTCAATTACAATGCATTATATGTATGTTTGTTTGGTTTTTACTGGATTATAGTGCATTATATTTATGTTTGTTTTGTTTTTACTGGATTACAATGTATTATATTTATGTTTATTTTGTTTTTACTGGATTACATTACATTATATTTATGTTTGTTTTGTTTTTACTGAATTGCAATGTATAATATTTATGTTTATTTTGTTTTTACTGGATTACAATACATTATATTTATGTTTGTTTTGTTTTTACTGAATTACAATGTATAATATTTATGTTTATTTTGTTTTTACTGGATTACAATACATTATATTTATGTTTGTTTTGTTTTTACTGGATTATAATGCATTATATGTATGCTTGTTTTGTTTTTCCTCAATTACAATGCATTATATGTATGTTTGTTTGGTTTTTACTGGATTATAGTGCATTATATTTATGTTTGTTTTGTTTTTAATGGATTACAATATATTATATTTATGTTTATTTTGTTTTTACTGGATTACATTACATTATATTTATGTTTGTTTTGTTTTTACTGTATTGCAATGTATAATATTTATGTTTATTTTGTTTTTACTGGATTACAATACATTATATTTATGTTTGTTTTGTTTTTACTGGATTATAATGCATTATATGTATGCTTGTTTTGTTTTTCCTCAATTACAATGCATTATATGTATGTTTGTTTGGTTTTTACTGGATTATAGTGCATTATATTTATGTTTGTTTTGTTTTTAATGGATTACAATATATTATATTTATGTTTATTTTGTTTTTACTGGATTACATTACATTATATTTATGTTTGTTTTGTTTTTACTGGATTACATTACATTATATTTATGTTTGTTTTGTTTTTACTGGATTATAATGCATTATATTCATGTTTGTTTTGTTTTTACTGGATTACAATGCATTATATTTATCCATCCATCCATCCATCTTCTTCCTCTTATCCGGGGTTGGGTCGCGGGGGTAGCAGCCTAAGTAGGGAGGCCCAGACTTCCCTCTCCCCAGCCACTTGGAGCAGCTCCTCCGGGGGAATCCCAAGGCGTTCCCAGGCCAGCCGAGAAACATAGTCCCTCCAGCGCGTCCTGGGTCTTCCTCTGGGTCTCCTCCCGGTGGGACATGCCCGGAACACCTCACCAGGGAGGCGTCCAGGAGGCATCCTAACCAGATGCCCGAGCCACCTCAACTGGCTCCTCTCGATGTGGAGAAGCAGCGGCTCTACTCCGAGTCCCTCCCGGATGACTGAGCTTCTCACCCTATCTCTAAGGGAGAGTCCAGCCACCCTGCGGAGAAAACTCATTTCAGCCGCTTGTATCCGAGATCTCGTTCTTTCGGTCACAACCCAAAGCTCATGACCATAGATGAGGGTAGGAACGTAGATCGATCGGTAAATTGAGAGCTTTGCCTTTCGACTCAGCTCTCTGAGTCTCACATTATATTTATGTTTTTTTTTTACTGGATCACATTACATTATATTTATGGTCGTTTGTTTTTTACTAGATTACAATGTATTATATTAATGTTTGTTTTGTTTTTACTGGATTACATTACATTATATTTATGTTTGTTTGTTTTTTACTAGATTACAATGCATTATATTTATGTTTGTTTTGTTTTTACTGGATTATAATGCATTATATGTATGCTTGTTTTGTTTTTCCTCAATTACAATGCATTATATGTATGTTTGTTTGGTTTTTACTGGATTATAGTGCATTATATTTATGTTTGTTTTGTTTTTACTGGATTACAATGTATTATATTTATGTTTATTTTGTTTTTACTTTATTACATTATATATTATATTTTTTTTTTTTACTGGATTATAATGCATTATATGTATGCTTGTTTTGTTTTTCCTCAATTACAATGCATTATATGTATGTTTGTTTGGTTTTTACTGGATTATAGTGCATTATATTTATGTTTGTTTTGTTTTTACTGGATTACAATGTATAATATTTATGTTTATTTTGTTTTTACTGGATTACAATACATTATATTTATGTTTTTTTTTACTGGATCACATTACATTATATTTATGTTTGTTTGTTTTTTACTAGATTACAATGTATTATATTAATGTTTGTTTTGTTTTTACTGGATTACATTACATTATATTTATATTTGTTAGTTTTTTACTAGATTACAATGCATTATATTTATGTTTGTTTTGTTTTTACTGGATTATAATGCATTATATGTATGCTTGTTTTGTTTTTCCTCAATTACAATGCATTATATGTATGTTTGTTTGGTTTTTACTGGATTACAATACATTATATTAATGTTTGTTTTGTTTTTACAGGATTACATTACATTATATTTATGTTTGTTTTGTTTTTACTGGATTACAATGCATTATATTTATGTTTGTTTTGTTTTTACTGGATTACACTACATTATATTCATGTTTGTTTTGTTTTTACTGGAATACAATGCATTATATGTATGTTTGTTTGTTTTTTACTAGATTACAATTCATTATATTAATAATTGTTTTGTTTTTACTGGATTACAATGTATTATATTTATGTTTATTTTGTTTTTACTGGATTACAATACATTATATTTATGTTTGTTTTGTTTTTACTGAATTACAATGTATAATATTTATGTTTATTTTGTTTTTACTGGATTACAATACATTATATTTATGTTTTTTTTTACTGGATCACATTACATTATATTTATGTTTGTTTGTTTTTTACTAGATTACAATGTATTATATTAATGTTTGTTTTGTTTTTACTGGATTACATTACATTATATTTATATTTGTTAGTTTTTTACTAGATTACAATGCATTATATTTATGTTTGTTTTGTTTTTACTGGATTATAATGCATTATATGTATGCTTGTTTTGTTTTTCCTCAATTACAATGCATTATATGTATGTTTGTTTGGTTTTTACTGGATTATAGTGCATTATATTTATGTTTGTTTTGTTTTTACTGGATTACAATGTATTATATTTATGTTTATTTTGTTTTTACTGGATTACATTACATTATATTTATGTTTGTTTTGTTTTTACTGAATTGCAATGTATAATATTTATGTTTATTTTGTTTTTACTGGATTACAATACATTATATTTATGTTTGTTTTGTTTTTACTGGATTATAATGCATTATATGTATGCTTGTTTTGTTTTTCCTCAATTACAATGCATTATATGTATGTTTGTTTGGTTTTTACTGGATTATAGTGCATTATATTTATGTTTGTTTTGTTTTTACTGGATTACAATGTATTATATTTATGTTTATTTTGTTTTTACTGGATTACATTACATTATATTTATGTTTGTTTTGTTTTTACTGAATTGCAATGTATAATATTTATGTTTATTTTGTTTTTACTGGATTACAATACATTATATTTATGTTTTTTTTTACTGGATCACATTACATTATATTTATGTTTGTTTGTTTTTTACTAGATTACAATGTATTATATTAATGTTTGTTTTGTTTTTACTGGATTACATTACATTATATTTATATTTGTTAGTTTTTTACTAGATTACAATGCATTATATTTATGTTTTTTTTTACTGGATTATAATGCATTATATGTATGCTTGTTTTGTTTTTCCTCAATTACAATGCATTATATGTATGTTTGTTTGGTTTTTACTGGATTATAGTGCATTATATTTATGTTTGTTTTGTTTTTACTGGATTACAATGTATTATATTTATGTTTATTTTGTTTTTACTGGATTACATTACATTATATTTATGTTTGTTTTGTTTTTACTGAATTGAAATGTATAATATTTATGTTTATTTTGTTTTTACTGGATTACAATACATTATATTTATGTTTTTTTTTACTGGATCACATTACATTATATTTATGTTTGTTTGTTTTTTACTAGATTACAATGTATTATATTAATGTTTGTTTTGTTTTTACTGGATTACATTACATTATATTTATATTTGTTAGTTTTTTACTAGATTACAATGCATTATATTTATGTTTGTTTTGTTTTTACTGGATTATAATGCATTATATGTATGCTTGTTTTGTTTTTCCTCAATTACAATGCATTATATGTATGTTTGTTTGGTTTTTACTGGATTATAGTGCATTATATTTATGTTTGTTTTGTTTTTACTGGATTACAATATATTATATGTATGCTTGTTTTAATTTTCCTAAATTACAATGCATTATATGTATGTTTGTTTTGTTTTTACTGGATTATAATGCATTACATTAATATTTGTTTGTTTTTTACTAGATTACAATGCATTATATTTATGTTTGTTTGTTTTTTACTAGATTACAATGCATTATATTTATGTTTGTTTTGTTTTTACTGGATTATAATGCATTATATGTATGCTTGTTTTGTTTTTCCTCAATTACAATGCATTATATTTATGTTTGTTTTGTTTTTACTGGATTAAATTACATTATATTTATGTTTGTTTTGTTTTTACTGGATTATAATGCATTATATATATGTTTTTTTGTTTTTACTGGATTACAATACATTATATTTATGTTTGTTTTGTTTTTACAGGATTACATTACATTATATTTATGTTTGTTTTGTTTTTACTGGATTACATTGCATTATATTTATGTTTGTTTTGTTTTTACTGGATTACAATACATTATATTTATGTTTGTTTTGTTTTTACTGGATTACAATACATTATATTTATGTTTGTTTTGTTTTTACTGGATTACAATGCATTATATGTATGTTTTTTTTACTGGATTACAATGCATTATATGTATCTTTGTTTTCTTTTTACTGGATTACAATACATTATATTTATGTTTGTTTTGTTTTTACTGGATTACAATGCATTATATTTATGTTTGTTTTGTTTTTACTGGATTACACTACATTAAATTTATGTTTGTTTTGTTTTTATTGGATTACACTACATTATATTTATGTTTGTTTTGTTTTTACTGAATTACAATGTATTATATTTATGTTTGTTTTGATTTTACTGGATTACAATGCATTATATTTATGTTTGTTTAGTTTTTATTGGATTACACTACATTATATTTATGTTTGTTTTGTTTTTACTGGATTACAATGCATTATATGTATGTTTGTTTTGTTTATACTGGATTACAATACATTATATTTATGTTTGTTTTGTTTTTATTGGATTACAATACATTATATTTATGTTTGTTTTGTTTTTACTGGATTACAAATTAATTATATGTATGTTTCTTTTGTTGTTATTGGATTACAATGCATTATAATAATGTTTGTTTCGTTTTTACTGGATTAAATTACATTATATTTA
>JBBPBX010039877.1:0-18079 GCA_038048925.1 Garcialebias charrua | reverse complement strand
CTTTTTTGGCAGGGACGCATTTTCTCTCGTTTCATTCATCCATTTCTGATGTGTTTTTCCGGGTTCCGCTACCAGCCCAAACATCGCGAGAACTACCACCGAGGCTACTGCAGGTGTCAGTTCTCGCGAGGCTAGTGACATAATTCAGAGGCACTGGAATTTAAAAAAATATATATATATTATATTACGGGAAATTTCCGGGAAAATAATAATTCGGGATGACGACGGGAAAGAGGGGTAAAATACGGTAGTTTCCCGGCCAAAACGAGAGACTTGACAGGTATGCGCTAGGGACCGCTAATGCGCTAATCCGCTTACAGCGGACCCAACGTTTTTGTAAGCGTAACAGCGGAGTGACTAACTTTTATAATTCATAAGCGGATTTGTGCTATTTTTATTTACAATGCAGTACCGCTAATAACTAATAATCTATCAGTAAAAACGAATAAACTTATTACAGGCTCTTAAAATAAAAAACTAAAAATGGACTATTCCATCTTGACATCTTCCGGGTCAGAGGTGAACTCGGTGCTAACGTTTATGGCTAGCTGGTTGTGCTGGGTTACTTGGATGAATCCGTAGAGAACCCCGCTGTTTCAAGCCAAATTAACGCGGCCGGAGGATTTTATTGTGTGTTTTGTGTCCACCACTCGACGGTGAGTCGTTAGTTTTATGTATAATAATAATTAATAATTATAATTTGTCACATTTGTCATCTGTGTATGTTCCCATATTTGACAGACGAAATTGGTCTTCTGCATTTAACCCAACCACCACCAGGTGGTGCAACGAGCAGCGTAGTCGCGCTCGGGGAGCTGGAGAATTAGATGTGCACTCATAGACACCCCAAGGTGTGTAGTGGCCGGGGCCGGGGCGCGAACCCGCGTCCTTCGGGTCCCAAGTCAAAAGCCCTGCCACTACACCATCTTGGCTCCAGTTTTGGTTACTTTTCATTAAATCTGTTTACTGCCTATAGAATCTTGACATCTTCCGGGTCAGAGGTGAACTGGACGCTAACTCTGTGGCTAGCTGGTTGTGCTGGGTTACTTGGATAAATCCACAGAGAACCCCGCTGTTTCAAGCCAAATTAACGCGGCCGGAGGATTTTATTGTGTGTTTTGTGTCCACCACTCGACGGTGAGTCGTTAGTTTTATGTATTTTGGTTACTTTTCATTAAATCTGTTGACTACCTATAGAATCTTGACATCTTCCGGGTCAGAGGTGAACTGGACGCTAACTCTGTGGCTAGCTGGTTGTGCTGGGTTACTTGGATAAATCCGCAGAGAACCCCGCTGTTTCAAGCCAAATTAACGCGGCCGGAGGATTTTATTGTGTGTTTTGTGTCAACCACTCGACGGTGAGTCGTTAGTTTTATGTATTTGGGTTACTTTTATGTATAAATGCGGTGGCGACACACCCGTGTATTTGAGATTTAAAAGTGGTCTTAGGGATTAAAAGATCATTCTCTTTTTTGTTAATTTCGTGGCCGAATAGAATATATGTACGTAAAGTATTAAATAAATCCTTTGATTTTTGTAATTTCATCCTTTTAGGATCATTTTAGTTACTTTTCAGTTGGCAGTGTAGTGCAAATATTGCATAACGCTGCCGGCTACCAATTGTCGAATATAAATAGCGGATTAGATTAGCTTCCCCTAATTTTCATAAGACATTTGTGCTTTTGAAATTGTGGACCTAAAAAAATTAATAAGTGTTTTAGAAATTGTGGAACTAATTTTTTGATTAGCGTTGCCCACCACTGCCACTCTGCATATACTGTTGACCTGTATGAGACAATTGAGATAAAAATTGTTTTTTTATTTGTGTTTTTAGAGATGCAACCGTGTCGTGTTAGCTTCGATTTATTTCCGTGTACCGGTATATTTTTAAAAATAGCTCATAAACCACTCTGCAGATATTTTTTCAGCTTACAGAGTGTAATTATATGGGTTTCATTTACAAACTGTTGCCCTCTATGAGACATTTGAAATAAAAAAAATTATTTGTGTTTTTAGAGACGCAAATGTGCCGTGTTAGGTTCGATTTATTTCCGTGTATATTTTAAAAGATAGCTCATAAACCACTCGGCGGATATTTTTTCAGCTTACAGAGTGTAATTATATGGGTTTAATTTACAAACTGTTGACCTGTATGAGACATCTGAGATAAAATTCGATTTATTTATAATTTATTTTCGCAGTGCTGCGACCATTTGGAAGACGCCAAACCGAAACAATTTAAATCCAGCAGATTTGACCATTTCGTGAATTTATTAAGGAGCTGTTAAGCTCAGGACCCCTTGTGCTATAATGTCAGCTATAATTTTTAGCAAACAAATAATTGTTTTTACCGTGTTAATCTTCTTAAAAGCCTTGCTGTGCGCTCCTGTGGCAGACATTTACAACAGAGCTAAACACTCATCCACATTTCCGGGTTGTCTCAGCGGTGACGCGTCACGTCAGCGGTGGATGACGCGTTACGTCGGCGGTGACGTAGGTGCAATCTATATTAAGGTGTGACCTGTTTATGGATTTTTCCAATTTTTTGGCAATAATTGGACAAAACGACCTATATTCCGGTGCGACCTATAGTCAGGAAAATACGGTAATTGTTTGAAAAAAAGGGCAGATATAGTATGATTTTTTTCTTCTTTCTGCTACCTTTCATTTTATATTTTGTATCTTATCGTTTATGGGATTGTTTTGTTTTGTATTGTATTTTAAAATGAAAAAAATTATAAATAAATAAATAAATGAATAAAATTGTTTTGTGGTATGGGAACCTGCTTGCCAAAGACAAGAACAAATTATCCTGGGTGGTCAAACTAGGTAGTAAAATCACTGGTCATCAACAAATGCAACTTACAGACCTGTACAGTCAAGCCCTATAACAAAGGGAATACAGGTTTACAATGACCCAACTCATCCACTGCAAACATTATTCAGATTCTTACTATCTGGCAGAAGACTGGTGGTTCCTCTGGTAAAGAAAATTTGGTGCAAAACATCATTCATTCCCTCTGCTGTGAGTGTCCTTAATACAATCCTATTTAAACGCAGCCTCACATGACAAGCCATTGTCTGCTAAGATGTTTTTATGTTTTTAATGTACTGATATTATGTAATTTAGAATTGGTTTTATTGGGTTAGCAAAGCTTTTTAAAGTTTTATGGCATTTTAAAATGGTGTTGTTGTGTATATATGAGCCAAATGTCAAAGATAAATCTCAACCTCATGAAATGTTATGGACAATAAAGTTACATTGATTGATTTATTAATTACCTCAGATGTGTGTCCTGTGTATGAATGTCTCTTGAATAGTCTCTTTAGAATTATTCGTTCCGATTAGCTTTGTAGAGATGTAGTAGAGTGCTGTATGTATGTGGCGAAGGTAAATGAGGGCACAGATTGTGTTGTAAAGTGCTTTGAGTATCTTGATTAGATAGAAATGTGCTATGTACGGTAATTACAGTCCATTTACCATGTATGGGCTGACAAACATTTCTATGACTATCAACTATCAACACTGATATAAATTAGCGGTGAACCAGGAGGTCTAAACACATAACTATATACATTTTCAGAAAATACTTCTTTTTCAGACCTCTTGATGGTGAAATAGAAAACTAATATGAAATGTATGTATGAAGTTTGTTTAGGACTGGCAAGTAATGGATGACACAGAAATCAATTATATTTCTTGCCTTGATAGACATATTTAAAAAGCAGCAGTTACATCCATCCATCCATCCATCCATCTTCTTCCGCTTATCCGGGGTCGGGTCGCGGGGGTAGCAGCCTAAGTAGGGAGGCCCAGACTTCCCTCTCCCCAGCCACTTGGAGCAGCTCCTCCGGGGGAATCCCAAGGCGTTCCCAGGCCAGCCGAGAAACATAGTCCCTCCAGCGCGTCCTGGGTCTTCCTCTGGGTCTCCTCCCGGTGGGACATGCCCGGAACACCTCACCAGGGAGGCGTCCAGGAGGCATCCTAACCAGATGCCCGAGCCACCTCAACTGGCTCCTCTCGATGTGGAGAAGCAGCGGCTCTACTCCGAGTCCCTCCCGGATGACTGAGCTTCTCACCCTATCTCTAATGCCTGGTACCCACTGCCCCGATTTCGGGCGGCTGAAGCGGCCGGTTTACATTCAAAGTCTATGAGGAGACGCGTGGAGTCACGGCGACCAGGGAAGCGGCGCGATTCGAGTGATCAAAGCGGCGCGGCGGCAGCCCAAGTTCCCTTCGCGGGCACGCGCGCGTCCAAATCAACCTAGCCGTCGAGCCGCCGACGTCCCAAATGTTGATCTCTGGCGGCTCGACGCATCCGGCAAACAGTCGGGAGAGCCTCGCTATCTGATTACACAACCACAACGGGACTTTTTTTGGACTTTTTAAACTTACCGGATCGACCCTCCATGAATTGGAACCAAACTCCGGTAATAAACGTGGCATTTTTACAGTTGCTGCTGACAGGCTGCTGTTCTCTCCAGTGTAGATCACCCCAAACATAAAAAAAAACGTTTTATCTCATCAAAGACCGTCGGAAGTGCAGTTAACACAACAACTGAACCCGGAAAACAAGCTAGAGACCCCTCCCTCTGCTACCCCCTAGTGTACGTCATCAGACGGTCTTCAGTGGCCAGTGGGACCGTGACCAGCGGCCAAAAGGGGGCGGCAGGCGCGTTTCGAGTTGTGCAGTGGGGACCAGGCATCATCAGGGAGAGTCCAGCCACCCTGCGGAGAAAACTCATTTCAGCCGCTTGTATCCGAGATCTTGTTCTTTCGGTCATAACCCAAAGCTCATGACCATAGATGAGGGTGGGAACGTAGCCGATCCTCGGCTACAGAAGCTGGCAGCAGTTAGATAAAATATGCTGTACAGTATAGCTGTTTAAGTTGTTTGTGATGTCATTGTCTAGTCTAACATTGTTTTTGAATTAGCAACTCTCTTTAAAGGTTTTTGAAACACTGTATTAAACCACGAGCCAACAAACAACAAAGACAACTCTGTTACTGGACTATAATTTCTTTTAAAATTTTAGGATGTTTATATTACCATGTGAGTCAAGTGACAATGCAACAAGAGACAGAGACAGTTTTCCATTACACAGAAGAACTGGTGGCTGAACAACAGGAGGTTTCATAGAGGAACGCTGCGATGTTGCGTGTTTCCCGTTATGCTTCTTTCGTCTCCTCCCTCATTTGGCTCTGGCTTCAGACCTCCGAGATGCTCCAGTGAATTTTAGCAGAAGCACACTAATGCAATGTGACAATATTTTTCCATCCTGCATGGTACTGGAGGGAGTGATGCTTTTCTAATTGAATATAATGATGAAAAGAACGAGGTGGTGGGTTTGCTGTTTGACATGAATAATGACATCGCTTCACTTTTTGTCTCCCATTGCAGAAAATCCAGGGCAGGTGATTGTGTTTAAAGCTGTTACCAAAAGATTTCATGGACAAAGCATAATGAAACTTGCAAAAAATCATTTGATGTAAGTTTACTGCTTGTAAACGTTTGTAGTTGAGCTCAAGATGACTACCACAGCTACAGTAACTGACCTTTGTACAAAAATTAAATTCAGTCTATTTATATAGCGCCAAGTCACAACATAAGTCATCTCAGGGCACTGAACAAAAACATTCATATACGTAAAAAGTAAAATAATAACCCTATTTATCTGAGGAGCAGACATCTCATTGTAGACAATCAGCTTGAGCAAGACTGAAGGCAACAGTGGAAAGAAAAAACTTACTCATGAGGAAGAAACCTCCAGCAGAACCAGGCTCCGGGCAAGCGGCCATCTGCTTTGATCAGCTGGGTTTGAGAGAACAGGAAGGAGGAATAGATACACAATGGCAGGTCAAGAATCAGATTAAGATAGAAATAATATCAAAAGAAAATTATTCAACTTTAACAATTAATTTTAAGAAATGAGGTCAATAGACTATATCAGGGTTTCCGCGGGGTCTTAAAAAGTCTAAAATTTTAAAATCTCAATTTTGGGCCTTAAAAAGTCTTAAATTAGCTGAATTATTGTGTTGAAGTCTTAATTTTTTTAAAGAGGTCTTAATTTCGTGTGCGTCGTAATCCTGCCTGAAGCGCTAAAAAAAAAAAAGCTTCCTACGTGACAAACATGTGACGTATTGCAGCCAGTCAGTTTTCGTGAGAGTCCAAGGCGACGACATCAATAACAACAACAGCAGAAGAAGACGGCGTGCTGTTGCTAACATGGGGAAATGCGAATTTAACAACACTTGGCTTGAGAGGGACGAGTTTAAAGGACAACACCCACCATGACAGTAACAATTCAACATATTTGACAATTACTGTAGTAGAATATGATGTCTATTTTCATTTTTGCAATTGGGCCAGGCGAGCGTTAAAAAAAAAAAACAAAAAAAAAAAAGAGTCCCGGATGAATCCGGAAACCCGGCCGAAGATTGCCGAAGTGTGAAATCACGTCATTGAAGTCTCCCCCTAAAAAGGCAGGAGTGAGTTCGCCATGGAGGTTTATGAGAGAACTGCAGTTGATCGTGTCCTACGTGGATGTGTGATCTCTAAATATTTCCTGGTGCAGTTGTGTGTACAGCTGGACCAGCGCTCCGTTTTTATTTATTTATTAGAACTTTTTAATAAGATATAACACCGCTGCGGTTAAAACGCTGCTCTCACTCACTCCTCTGCCCGCTGCCTTGGAGCCAGCCGCGTGTCTTCTTCCGGCTGCGTTCTGCTGGTCACCTTTGAAGTTCCTTCGCGCTACGGTTAAAACTGTTGCTGCTCTCACATTTGCTCCTCTGCCCATGAGAGGAGCCAGCCGCGTGTCTTCTCCCGGCTCCACGTTCCTTCGTGGTGCCGACTCAGGGCTTGGCTCCGTATCCAGCCTTAAGCCTAGGATATAGTTGACGCGTCGCATAGGGCGCGCGGCCAAAGTGACGCAATCGCGAAGTCCCCGCCCCCGCGCTTTGGCCAGCGCGTTGGTTTCGCGCGTGGTCGTGCACCTCCCAGATTTTGAAGCTCCGCAAGCCTAGCGCGCGCGCCAAATTGATTGACAGGTGGGTGTGGACCTCACCGACAGCCTTCACGCCAGATTCTGCAGCTGTCTGCGCCGCTGTGGTCGTGGAAACGGCGTCGCGAGGCATGGAGGAATGTTTTGTGACACAAAATGTATTAAATTCTCCTTCATTCCTGATCTGGAGTCGGACTTTTCTTTTGTTTTTTCGCCAAAAGTCACGTGATCGCTTTCTCCTCCGCTGACTCCATGCATTAAAGCCGCAAATAAAGACAACAGTTCAGCACGCGAGCGGAAAGCTATTTGTTTTTGTTGTGTGACGTCAAACAGTTCTTCTTCTACGGTAGATTTCTTCTTCTACACCCTTTCTTGCAACATATGCACAGGTTTTAGAGGGTACTGCCACCTGCTGGTCAGTAAAAGAACAGCACTTTGCCAAGCGCTGCCGTGCCACACCATAAACGCATGCACAGTGCGCGCGCAGCACGTGCGCTCCAGCTTGCGGACCAAAGCGCGACTATATCCGAGCCTTTACGGGGAGCAGGCGCGCTCAGAGCTCCTCTGCGGCTGCCTTTTAATTCTGTACTCCCGACCTGGCTGTCAGGTCACGGGGAGAGAATAAAAAGTGGGTGCACGCTCAGAATATGACATCAGTGAGTGACCGCGGGATTAATCAACATGCAGATTTATTAACAAGGGAATATTAAATGTTTCGCTTTTTTTTTTCTTTCTGAGCAACGGAGGAAGGTGGTGCTGCTGTGCTGATCAGCAGACAGTTGTACAATTATTACTGAGGAAATATTAAAATGACACAACACGACTACTTGTAAAAGTCTGACGTTTGTCCCACACATCGTTTTTTAGTTGTATTCTCTGGTCAGAAGTTGATGCATGCTTGTTATAACTCCACCTATAACTCCAAGGCGGAAACTTCAGTGATGTCAATGCCCATATATGGAGAGGGGCAGATTTTCCCGGAGCTGCATGCTAAAATCTGCTATAAATCATGAAATAACACATTTAGCTTTATTTCTCTACAATATAAATAAACTCTCCTGTTTTATTTTTAAATAAACTAATAAATATTAATGGCGATGCAATTTGAAAACATGGTGGGTCATGTCCTTTAAGGTTTGGTTAAAGCCGTCGCCAAACAGCGACTTTGAGGCCTACTGCTGCTTATGTAAAAGAAACGTTAAACTCGGAACGTTAGCATGTTAGCACGTTAGCGCTGTGAAAGGCTTGAGACAGACGACCGCTATTAGCCAGTTCTGCTGCTCCAGCTCCAGCACTAGCACTGGTTCATCTACTCTGCCTCGGAGAGACAACGGCTCAGCAGCTCCTGTTAGCGAACTTCGTGTTGTCTTCGGGTCAGAGGCTACATTACGAGCGGAGGTTCTCTGGATTCTCCACGTGATAACTAAACATCACTCATACAGCGCAAATGAAGACATTGGAGACTTGTTTCAAACTATGTTTCCAGACTCGGACATCGCCAAATCATTTAAGTGTGGAAAAGATAAAACTGCATACATTACCCGCTTTGGACTAGCAGACTTTATAAAAAGAGAACTAATTTCCAAAGTGACTGGACCGTTTGTGCTCATGTTCGATGAAAGCCTGAATCGAACCACCAAAACCAAGCAGCTGGACCTACACCTTCGTTTTTGGGAGGAGGGACAGGTACAGTCCAGATACCTGGGATCCCAGTTCATGGGGCATTCAACAGCTAATAACTTAATGAAGCATGTAAAAGTAAGTAAACGTTTTATTTTAACAAACATGTTTATATGACAGCTTTAGTTTTCAGATGCAAATTTGATCAACCTGTTTAGGCTATATATTTCTGTAAATGTGTTTTATAAGTATATTACCCGGTAGTACTAACTTATAAATGTGTGTGTTGACATAAGTTGTTGTTTGAGGACTCAGTATTGATTTTGTTTGAATTTTTTATAATTCATGGTAATTTCATTTTCTTTTGTTAGTCTACTCAGACGCTTCATTAAGAGAGAGGTCCTCCAAGATATCTCCACACTGCAGCTCATCAAACTGGATGTAGCTGAAAAGAAGAACTGGCTCCAACCAAAGACATTGACATCAGGTTGGGTGCAGAATCCGTCATAAAGGTTAGTGTGATAATTTAGAAATATATGCCTATGGAGGAGATTCTTGCTAAGGGAGAGGAGCTCAGATTTATGTAGTCCACATACAAGCATCTTCAACCTCATGGCTAGATGTTTTTGTTCTCCATTATCAACAACACTGCATGTAAAATGTGTTTGTTTCGTTTTTTGAATAAAGTTACTTTTCAAGTAATTTAGTAATTATGCATTTCTTCTGTACATTTCTGTCGTGTACATATGTTGTGAATAGGTCTTAAATTTGATTCACACTGGTCTTTAAAAAGTCTTAAAAAGTCTTAAATTTGAGTTGTCGAAACCTGCAGAAGCCCTGTATATGCCACGGGTAGTGGTGATGTACTTCCGTTAAAATACAACCCAAGTCCACCACTTCCGGATCCTATCTGCCGTTGTTGTTAGCATTAGCTCCTAGTAGCAGACCATGACAACGACCCGATACGGGAAGCAGCTGCGAGCTACTGGCACTACAAGTGACTTCTGTTGTGTGCAGCTGTTCCGTTACCCTGCTGAGGAGGGGTTAGGGCGACAATGGATCGTGGCTATCCGAAGGGAAATCGTCGCTATTGATTTATGTATGTACAGATTTATTATTTGTGTGTATGTAGATGTTTTATTTATTGTATTTACTTATTTCTGTTTGTGTCATTTCTGCTAACCGGAAGTGCGCCGCCCGGGTAATGCATGCGGAAGTGCTGGAACGGGAGTCCGTGGCATATAGTCTATTTGTCCTCCAGTAGTCTAAGCCTATGGCAGCATAACAAGCCCACCCTAACCATAACTTTTGATTTATCAAAAAGTTATGTATTAAACCCAGTCTTAAAACTGGACAATGTGTCAGCCTCACAGACAGAAACTGGAAGTTGGTTCCACAAGAGAGGAGCCTGATAATTGAAAGATCTTCCTCTCATTCTGCACTTGGAAACTCAACCGCAAGTCTGAGAGCAAAGTGCTCTGTTAGGAAAGTATGGGACAATAAGATCTGTAATATAAGATGGAGCTAGGTTGTTGAGGGCTTTGTAGAATAGAAGTAAGATTTTGAATTCTATTCAAATGGTTATGTTAATGTGGTGGTAGTTGAACTTCATTCACAACACATACTTAGAGCAGGACTGGTGATTTTGCCTAATGGTATTTATAAAGTTTGACCAAAATGTCTACAGTTCTGTCATTTCTCAGCACAAGATGATCTTATTCTAAAACTCTAAGACAATGGCCAATATGAATTCCTTCAAAGAATGCTGGTTTTTTAATTAGATTGGTTGTCTCAAGAAGTTTATCACAAAAAAAGGCTTTTTTTGTATCTTTGGGAACACACTGTACTACAGTAGTTTGTTAAAGCCTGGGGTGGTTCTGGTATTTCTGCTTTGTAGTCCCAAAAATTCAAATGGCATCCCCTGACAGTACCACTGTGTCATTCTGACTCGAGGAGTCTGCTCTAAAGGATGCCCGTCTTTTAAAGCCAATTGGAAATGGGCTTCACCAGAGTGACTCTAACATGTCAACAGAAAGATGCACATAAAACCTTAAAAGCACTAACAAATTACTTTGACTAATGAAAGTTACGGGACAGGACTGACAATAGCAGGAGGGTCATGGGAAAGTTTAATACCCAACCTTTACATTAACATTTACAAGTTTATTTTATGTACTGGTCTCCTTTGTCCTTGGTTGTTTAATTGCTGTGAGATTAGTCACATTCAACTTAAGTTCCCTGTCCTCTTTCCACACACACACACACAATTCAGAGGCATTTTAATTTCTGGCAGCCTAGAAGGTCTCAACTGGGCCAGAAACACAACCATTGTGGAGCCAACACAGAAAGGAAAGGAGTGTGTCAGCATTTCAGCTGAGATCTGAAGCCATGTTTGGCCTCTTGCCCACTGTTTGGTTCGCTGAGTTTCTGCAAGGGCAGAATGGCATGGGTTAGTGAGGGTGAATCAAGACCTTGTTGGATGTAGGTGGGTGTACAAAGATGTCTGAAGCATAAAGGGAGAGAAAATGAATGGGCATTTTATCTCTTATGTGGCTGGTTGTGGAGCAGCCGGTTCTTTCTGGTTTGTTTTTGAGTCGTGCCCAACTCCCATAGAGCCAAAACCAGGAGCGAGGCTTGGAACCAATCGCTTTTATTTGGGGACAAATGATAGTGGGATGACACACACGGGAACAATATGTTCTCAAAATATTGTTTCTCACAGGAAAATAAAAATAAAAATGTAAACTCGCGTTAGAGTTAGGAACATATAAAAAAACTAGAGAAATTGTATTTCCTGTGAAAATGCAGTTATTGCAAAAGAACCTGATGAATAACAGCTGAAATTAGCTTAAAAACATAGTGGAATGTAGCTAAAATGGAAGAACAAGCCACAGTTAGCAGAAGAAATCAGAAAGGACGCATTGCTGAATTTGGTTTAAATAAGCAGAAATTGAAACACAAATTAAGAAATTATCTAAAAAAACGGAAATGAGGTAAAATAGCTGAAAAGTAAGCAAGAGCTGAAATTAGCTAAAAAAGTGGAACTAGCTGAAATATCTTAAATTAGCATAAAACTGCTAGCCTATATAGTAGCTGAAATAGAAAAAGCTTAAACTTGCAGAAATAAGCTGAAAGGAGCATGACAAGTTGAAATTAGCAGACTGAAGTTAGAAGAAGCCCAAAAATTTTGTAGTTAGCAGAAATAATCTGAAATTAGCACAAAACAGTTGAATTTAGCTAAAAATAGCAACAACAAAAAGTTAAAATTTGCACAAGGAAGCTGAAAAAAGCAGAACTAGAACAAAATATGAAAGGAGCAGTAAAAGTAGCACTCTTCTCCTGAACAAGCTGAAGGTTTTGGTACTGTATATGATTTGTTGAAATAGCTTGAAAACTGTGGGATGAGAATCATGCCAACAAACTTATGGAAGAAAACTGGATCACAATAGTGTGAATGCTTCATGAGCATTCAAACAATAAAGACCTGAATGAATACATATTACCCACCGGGGCAGGGCGGCCGTGGCGTAGTGGTAATGGCAGTCGTCCCCCGATCGGAAGGTTGGCGGTTCGAATCCCGGTTCCCCACACCATGTGTCGTTGTGTCCTTGGGCAAGACACTTAACCCCGAGTTGCTCCCGGTAGGACTGGAAAGCACCTTGCATGGTAGTCTGCCGCTACCGGTGTATGAATGTGTGTAGCATTCAATGTGTGTAGCGCTTTGAGATTTTCACTAATGAAAAGCGCATTATAAATTGAATTCATTATTATTATTATTATTACCTGGTTGGTAACACACCTCATCATATTAAAAACTCCATTGATTTCACCAACAAAGTTCAACATTTGAGGCTGACCCCGGGAGAAACTCTTGTATCATATGATGTGACTTCTCTGTTCACATGCATACCCATTTCTGAAGCAATAGAAACTGTCAAAAAAAGACTTCTACAGGACAAGGATTTGGACAAAAGGACCAACTTAACCCCAGACCACATCTGCACCCTGCTGGATCTCTGCCTCTCCACCACTTATTTCAAGTTCAATGACAGTTTTTACAGACAGAAGCACGGCTGTGCCATGGGATCTCCAGTGTCACCCATTGTTGCTAATCTTTACATGGAGGAAGTGGAACAGAGAGCCCTAAACTCCTATGAGGGGACAACTCCAAGCCATTGGTTCAGATACGTGGATGATACCTGTGTCAAAATCCAAGCCAGGGAGGTGGAAGCGTTTACCAGACACATTAACTCTGTTGATAACAACATCAAGTTCACCAGAGAGGATGCTAACGACAATAAGCTGCCTTTTTTGGACTGTTTGGTGCATATGGAGGGAGATGACAGTCTCAACATTGAAGTTTACAGAAAACCAACCCACACAGACCAATATCTCCTGTTCGACTCTCACCATCCACTGGAGCACAAACTTTCTGTCATCAGAACTTTACAGCATCGGGCAGAACACATCCCCACAAGGACAGAAGGGAAGGAAAAGGAACAGAAACACATCAAAAAATCTCTGCAAACATGTGGATATCCCAACTGGGCTTTTGTCAAGTCAGCAAGGAAATCTGTTAAACACAATAATGAACAGAAAAAGTCTAACAGACGGAAAAACATTGTCATTCCTTATGTTGCTGGAGTCTCAGAGAATTTCAGAAGGATTTTCAACAAACACAACATCCCAGTACATTTCAAACCTAGCAGGACGCTCAGACAGAGGCTGGTCCACCCTAAGGACCAAACCCCCACACACAAACAGAGTGGTGTGGTTTATGCAGTCCAGTGCAGCGAAGTCTGCTCAGACCGCTACATCGGAGAAACTAAGCAACCTATCCACAAAAGAATGTCCTAACACAGCACTGTTAAAAGTCATACTCTCCATTAGTTATCATAACGTTTTTCTATAAGTTACTTCCAATTAACATAATGAGTTATGTAATTTCAACTTAATTTCATGCGTTATTGGCATTTCAACTCAAGGTTGTGAGTCACGTCTGTGAAACATAAATTTAAATGTGCGAACTTAATTTGAAAATCTGAGTTTTAAAATAGTAACCGGATCTTATAAAAACTGATCACCACTAGCAATATTAATGCGAGATAAAAAATAGTGCCGGAAATTCGCTCTTTATCTGAATTGGGACTAAATATGATGTAATATTTAGTCAGACTTTATAAAGTTCTCCATCCCAGTTAGAATTGCATATTAAATGAAGAAGAGGACCACCTGACCAGATTAAGGAGTCGAAAGCAAAGTCGCGGATGAATACCAATTTTTCCAAGACCTGGATCCGGCGCAAGGTCGTTCAAATTCGGCGCGCGGGGAATATGTTGGAATAATAGAAACAAGGTAAGCTGCATTTGTTGTTAAAATATGTTGTTAAGAGATAAAAGTTCGTGTCTCTGTTACATGTTTAAACACAGGACATAAAACAACAGCTTGCTAACTGTCGAGGGCAGTATGCTTTCGGTTGCGCTTATAGAACTTTTCTTAAGAGAAAATACAAGCAGCTACCATGATTTTTGTATTGTACACCCTCAGAAGCACATATGTGGCGCTTGGTCAAAGTTTTGCTTCGACGTGCTGACTGCAGATGAGTTTGCAGCTTCGGGAAAAGGTTGTGCGTCAGGGATTAGTCATGTCCCTTGTCAGGAATTAGTCGTGTCCCCCTGCGTACCGTTTTTTTTCCCCACTTGTGTCCCTTGTCAGGAACTAGTCGTGTCCGCCTGCGTACCGTTTCGTTTTTGTTTTTCACTTATTAAATGTCGTGTACCTTGTCAGGAATTAGTCGTGTCCCCCTGCGTACCGTTTCGGTTATTTTTTTCACTTATTAAACGTTATTAACGGGAAAATATGCGCCACGGAAATAAAATTCCTAGGCGAGTTTCAGCACGGCGCTATTATCTTGTAGCACGTGTAGCATTAGCAGCCCTAGCTTCTCGCTGTGGTCTCGTGTTTGTTAACGTTATGGCTTCCTTGTTAAAAGACGAAGGCAAATTCAAAGTTGTGTGTGTGGACGTTTTTTCACGGAGATTAGGTCTGTTTGGACCAAACGTGAACATTTTCTAGAAGCAAGAAAAGCAGCTTGCAAACATCGCTAAAACTAGCAGCATTTAAACAACCTTTAACAGGTAAATCAGATCGGTCCAGATCAATAACACAAACTGTATGATCTAAAAAAGCTCAGTCTGGTCCTCTGGACATTCAAAAAAATAAAACAAAGCAAAAAATATGTAGAAACGTTTCGTCTGAGCTTTTTTAGATTTTTCTACATGGATTATTGACCATGCATCAGGGTACAAACTGTATGAGTTTTTAAAGCTCTGGATCTACAAAAACATGTCTGTATGTTGTTGATCTGCAGGCTTTAAAGTACCTGAACCTCGCTACGACATCCCCATCATGTCAACACTTCAGCCAAAAAGTTCATCACTTTATGAAAAAGCTAAAACTGATATTGTCGACAAGTCCTGGACCAGATTAAAGCTCTGCCCTGATGATGATGACCGAGAGATTCAACCACCTCAACCGATCAAAAAGAGGTATTGTTCTTTTATTATTATTATCTAATTTATCTTTTTTGTTTGTGGATTTGTGTGTTTGTGGATTTAGAAAAAGCATATGACAGGGTGCAAAGAGAGGACGTGTGGTATTGCATGAGGAAATCTGGAGTGGCAGAAAAGTATGTTAGACTGGTACAGGACATGTATGAGGACAGCAGGACATGTATGAGGACAGCAGGACATGTATGAGGACATCAGGACATGTATGAGGACATCAGGACATGTATGAGGACATCAGGACATGTATGAGGACATCAGGACATGTATGAGGACATCAGGACATGTATGAGGACATTAGGACATGTGTGAGGACAGCAGGACATGTGTGAGGACAGCAGGACATGTGTGAGGACAGCAGGACATGTGACAGCAGGACATGTGTGAGGACAGCAGGACATGTGTGAGGACAGCAGGACATGTGTGAGGACAGCAGGACATGTGTGAGGACAGCAGGACATGTGTGAGGACAGCAGGACATGTGTGAGGACAGCAGGACATGTGTGAGGACAGCAGGACATGTGTGAGGACAGCAGGACATGTGTGAGGACAGCAGGACATGTGTGAGGACAGCAGGACATGTGTGAGGACAGCAGGACATGTGTGAGGACAGCAGGACATGTGTGAGGACAGCAGGACATGTGTGAGGACAGCAGGACATGTGTGAGGACAGCAGGACATGTGTGAGGACAGCAGGACATGTGTGAGGACAGCAGGACATGTGTGAGGACAGCAGGACATGTGTGAGGACAGCAGGACATGTGTGAGGACAGCAGGACATGTGTGAGGACAGCAGGACATGTGTGAGGACAGCAGGACATGTGTGAGGACAGCAGGACATGTGTGAGGACAGCAGGACATGTGTGAGGACAGCAGGACATGTGTGAGGACAGCAGGACATGTGTGAGGACAGCAGGACATGTGTGAGGACAGCAGGACATGTGTGAGGACAGCAGGACATGTGTGAGGACAGCAGGACATGTGTGAGGACAGCAGGACATGTGTGAGGACAGCAGGACATGTGTGAGGACAGCAGGACATGTGTGAGGACAGCAGGACATGTATGAGGACAGCAGGACATGTATGAGGACAGCAGGACAGTGGTGAGATGTGCTGTAGGAGTAACAGATAGCTTCAAGGTGGAGGTGGGAGTGCATCAAGGATCGGCTCTGAGCCCCTTCTTGTTTGCTCTGGTGATGGACCGACTAACAGATGAGGTCAGGCAGGAATCCCCATGGACTATGATGTTTGCAGATGACATTGTGATCTGTGGTGAGAACAGGGAACAGGTGGAAGAGAACTTGGAGAGGTGGAGGTATTCACTTGAAAGAAGAGGAATGAAAGTCAGTCGTAGTAAGACAGAGTACATGTGTGTGAATGAGAGGGAGGAGTGGAACAGTGAGGCTACAAGGAGCAGAGGTCACAAAGGTGCAGGACTTCAAGTACTTGGGGTCCACTGTCCAGGAAAATGGGGAATGTGGTAAAGAGGTGAAGAAGAGAGTCCAGGCAGGATGGAGCGGATGGAGAAAAGTTTCAGGAGTGATTTGTGACAAAAAGGTGTCAGCAAAGGTCAAAGGAAAAGTTTACAAGACAGTGGTGAGACCAGCTATGTTGTATGGTCTGGAGACAGAGACATGGACAAAAAGACAGGAGAAAGAACTGGAAGTAGCAGAAATGAAGATGCTGAGGTTCTCCTTAGGAGAGACAAGGATGGATAAGATCAGGAATGAGATCATCAGAGGTACAGCACATGTTGAACAACTGGGAGATAAAGTTAGGGAGGCCAGACTGAGATGGTTTGGACATGTCCAGAGGAGGGACAGTGGTTTGGACATGTCCAGAGGAGGGACAGTGGTTTGGACATGTCCAGAGGAGGGACAGTGGTTTGGACATGTCCAGAGGAGGGACAGTGGGTATATTGGTAGAAGGATGTTAGAAATGCAGCTGCCAGGAAAAAGCCAAAGAGGAGATATATGGATGCAGTTAGAGAGGACATGAAGGTAGTTGGAGTGAGGACAGAGGATGCAGAGGACAGAGTGAGGTGGAGGAGGATGACTCGCTGTGGTGACCCCTGAAGAGGGAAAAGCCGAAAGAAGAATATCTAATTAATCTTTTTAATTTAAAATTATAATCTTATTACCGTAACTTGTTTTTTTTTTTACCTCTTTGTGTTTTTTTCCAGTCTGGGACAAAGATAGCAGCTGACTTCTTCCTCTTCAGGGAAATTTGCCAGATCACCTGCAGTGAAGAAGTCTGTGATGACTGAACTCTGAACTTTTCCAGGGACAGGTGGGAGCAGGTCCAAGAAGAGCTTGTTGTGAGTAATGACAAATACAGCCACACTGCTGCTACTGTTGTTATTGAGATGATTTTCTCCACCACTGGAGATAATCACTGCAACTAGATCTGTACTTTTGGCAGAAAATGTGGACAAGTTGGTCTTTTTGGACAAAAACTTAAAACTTGATTATCGGTATTTCGATTGTAAACAGTCTGTTGCTGCTTATTGATCTGGTTCTGGCTGTTATTGTGTTTATTAAGATTTTTATTATTGTTAGTATAGTTTATTTATTGTAAAGAATGCTGTTTATTTAGATTAAAGATTAAATTAAGATTATATTACACATTAAACTGTATTCTGAATTGGACAGTAATTTATCAAGCGTTTGTCTTTGCTCAGGCTGGGCGCGTGCCCAAGAGTATAGCAGATCAGGGAGCTCCACCTCAGCTGCCTTTCTGGACTCACCTGCCCCTCCTCACTCACCTGTACCAGCATCACCAGCAGCTTCTGCATTACTTGCCCTTCCATAAAGGTAAAGATTTTTTTTTCTTTTTTCTTTCTATTTTTTAAATAACTCAGCTGACTCGCCTGTCCATCTTAACTCACT
>JBBPBX010039876.1:16399-29666 GCA_038048925.1 Garcialebias charrua | reverse complement strand
ATCACAACAACCCAAACTGAGTGATGTAAGTTTAATCTGCACAAACATTTTCAATCAGGGCTCAAAATATTTATACTATTTATTAATTACATAGTAATTAGCATGACAAGATGGAAGCAAGTGGTGTCTTACCATTTCAGTGGCAATTCTACCAATGGGTCAAATTATAAGCCACTCATTATAGAAATCATTGAAAGAGCAGCTTCCATAGGCCTTCTCGTGCTAAACATCACTACTGACATGGGCAGTGCTAACAGAGCGATGTGGCGGGCATTTGGAGTGGGCCACATCAAAACATCTGTCCAACACCCAGCAAGACCAGATAAAAGGCTTTACTTCATGCCAGATGTCCCACATCTGGTAAAGAATTTGAAGAGTGCCCTGGTTCGTGGACAGACTTTTATAATTCCACCAGACATTGTGCTAAAAGAGGGACTTCAACACAATGAAGTTTCACTGGGTCCGTTGAAAGATTTGGATGATTTTCAGGAAGAAATGCCTCTGAAAATTACACCAAATCTCACCAAAAAAAAACTCTTCAGCCAAGTCATTTTAAGAAAATGAAGGTGGAGCCTGCAATGCATGTTTTTAGCAAGTCAGCAAGTGCAGGACTGAAATATACGGTGGAGTAGAAGCAGCGACATCCCTCCAACCTGACAACAGCCTGGTTTCTGGAGCAGGTGAACCACTGGTTTGATCTGATGTCCTCTCGCCACTCCGTGTCTTCTGTCTTCTGGCAGAGTTCCTGGACATTAAGGAGACATTTCACCGTCCTGGCATAAGTGTGGAGCAGCTGATTGGAAACACAGGTCCTGATTTCACCAACAGTGAAACCTGTATTCTGTACCATCTTATAGGATGCATAGTAAATAAAGTCACCAAACATCTGTGATGGATGCTCAAGTTCAATTAAGCAAAATGATGAGACTCTGGAAGGAGAGCATGGTACCTTACTGACACTGAAGGAATTCAAACCAGGAGTTCTGTGTCGGCCATCACATGAAGCTTTCAGTCTGGTCAAGAAAGTTGAAAGGCTTTTCAGAACAAGGACCAGTCAATCCTTCATGGAGCTCCCCAACACCATGGATACTCTATGGAGAGAAGAAAGTATATTAGAAAGCATTCTTCCTTCATGTCATGATGTGCAAAGAAAATTAACCAGCAGGTTCATCAGGTTGAGACTAAGAATAGCAGCAAAACATATCTTAAATGAAAGAAAAAGAATTCCGTGCAATGCTAAAAGGCTAAGTATTTTCTATTTAAGAGTTCAGTAACTGGAATTACCATAAAAATTAAAAATATAAACTTTGAAAATTTAAGCTGTAATGGGTATTTTAAAACACTGAATTAGACAAAAATAGACCCATTTAAACCATCATGATGGCAGAGTTAGCTGCAGTTAAAATACAACTAGCAATTTAACATGTTTAATTAACAAAAACTGGCGACATGAAGTATTGATGTTGATAAATTGTGGTCAGAACAATCAGCTAACGATTCACAATAGCAATAAAATGCTGTATTTTCATCAACTTACCAGAGAAATAACTAAGTTCAATGCTAGAACCGCTGCTGTATGGAACATGGAGCAGCTCTGTGACCCACGTGACTTCCGCATTCCATTCTTTCTATGGGAGTCTATGGGAGTGTCACAACTCTCTCTCTATGGCTCTGATATAAAGTACAGACAATAAGAGTCAGAGAGTCAGAGAGTCAGAGAGTCTTTATTGTCATTTGCACCGCATGTAGTACATGTGATGAAAACGAAATTATGTACACGGGGTCCCAGTTACATCCAACAACAACTACAAGAGAAACAACAAATGCAAGAGAAAAACAGTAATAACATTCTAGGATTAACTAAGAGAAGCATCAGCTAGTAATACTCTAAGCCCTAATGTAGTAGAAAAACATCGTTATAAACAGCAGCACGAACATGAGTCATTATGAGCAGATAACAATACAGATAATATAATAACAATAAACAATAACAATATACTACAGTAAAAATGCAGTTAAAAATAAAAGTAGTGTTATAAAATATGGTGGACCATAACGTTTTAATATCACGTTTACAGCACCAAGTGGGTATCTGTGGTACTGCACTGAGCTGGTTTAGGTCCTATCTGGCAGACAGAACCATGTCTGTGAACATAGCTGGTTCTGAATCCTCCACTGCTCCTCTGTGTTTTGGGGTTCCACAGGGCTCCATTTTAGGTCCCCTGCTTTTCTCCCTTTACCTACTTCCATTGGGATCAATCCTCAGAAAGCATGGGATCTTTTTTCATTGTTACGCCGATGATAGTCAGATCTATATGCCACTAAAAAAGAAAGATGCCTCCTCAATCAGGCCACTTCTGTTGTGTCTTGAAGACATCAAAGCTTGGATGTCTTTAAACTTTTTAAATTTTAATGAAAAGAAAACAGAAGTGATGGTGTTTGGTCCTAGTGGCTCTTGTGAACCTTGCCCTGTTGATCTTGGCCCTCTGGCACCACATGTAAAGAAAACAGTTTCTAACTTGGGTTTTAAAATGGACAGTGATTTTAAATTAGATTCCCAGATTGGAGCGGTGGTCAAGACCAGTTTTTATCACCTCAGACAGCTGGCTAAGGTAAAGTCCATCCTTACACAGCAGCAGCTGGAAACAGTAATCCATGCCTTCATCACCTCTCGGCTGGATTACTGTAACGCTCTTTACCTTGGAGTCAGCCAGTCCTCCCTCAGACGTCTCCAGTTGGTCCAGAACGCTGCTGCTCGCCTTCTAACTGGAGTTCATAAGAGGGAGCACATCACCCCCACTCTGGCTTCACTCCACTGGCTGCCTGTTCATTTTAGAGTTCATTTTAAGATTCTTTTATTTGTTTTTAAGAGTTTAAATGGTCTTGCTCCATCCTACCTCTCTGAGCTGCTTCACCCATACTCTCCTGCTCGGTGCCTCAGATCAGCTGATCAGCTGCTTCTGGAGGTGCCGAGGTCCAAACGGAGGCTCAGAGGAGACAGAGCTTTTTCTGTTGCTGCTCCAAAACTGTGGAACGATCTCCCTCTTCCCGTCAGACAAGCTCCTTCACTGTCCAGTTTTAAAACTCTTTTAAAAACACATTTTTACTCACTGGCTTTTAGCACAGACTGATTTTGTTCTGCACTGTTTTTATTGTTTTTATTGATCTTAATGTTTTAACAACTGTTTTATTTTTATGTGTTTAAATGTTCTTGATTTTATGTACAGCACTTTGTTGCAGCTGTGGTTGTTTTAAAGGGTCTATAAATAAAGTATTATTATTATAAGTATTATTATTATTCAATCAGGGTGCCGTAAAAAGTAACAACACTTTATTTAAGTACGTGAATGTAATGCAACATAACACTGATAAGACTGTTCAGTGAAGGGATGGCAGTTCTTTTAAATGTACTGTTCTATTTTTTTTCTGGGTTGCTAGAATCAGTTCATTGAAACAATTCTTTCAAAAGACTGGTTCACTCAATCCTTCAGTTCACGTAGTTTATTCGTACAGTACACACAAGTGTACATAGTGCCCCTTCCAGCACAGTACTATGTAAATAAATCACTCCTCAATGGCAGATTTTGTGCGTGCGCATGCGCAATTCGGTAGTTGGTTCACTGAACGAATCACTCCCCTGCCCTCAGTGACAGACTCCCCTCTCTGTTTAGCCTATGTTCATGAAGTGACACAACACTACAGTAGCAAGCAGCATGTTCACTAAACATAAATGAAAGTCTTCTTTCTTTTATTATTAGGCCAGAGCAGCAAAGCGCTGTGAAGGCCTATTGTAATAGTTCTGTTCAGGCCCGAGCTGCAATTTTTTTTCCGCCAAATTAATTGGCCCTTTGGGGGCTTTATCACATCCCAAAACTCACCAAATTTGGCAGCCGCATCAGGACTGGTGAAAATTTACGTATTTTTAGGGCGTGGCAAAAATCACGACAGAAACGGCTCAAGAGCGCCACCTAGAAATTTTCAAAATACCCTCCGCATTAGTCTTAGTTTGTCGTAGAAGCATGAAATTTGTTACACTTGTCCAATTCACCAAGATGCACTGAAAACCCTCTGGCACCAACGTTGTACGATAAATAGGAAGGCGGCCATTTTGGAATGCTGTCCAAATTGTCAGACCTTTTTGGCTGTTCACAGCCTCCGCATTTGAATGAACTCCTCCTATGGGGTTTTGCTCAATCGCTTTCAAATTTGGCCATTTTGTTCAAAAGGCATGGGGGACAAGCAGTTTTCAAAACGGTTAGTTTTGACGCATGCTGAAGGGGCGGGGCCAGACATCAAAGTTGGACATCTTGCCGAGCAGCTCCGTGACCCACGTGACTTCCGCATTCCATTCTTTCTATGGGAGTCTATGGGAGTGTCACAACTCTCTCTCTCTCTATGGCTCTGTATAAAGTACAGACAATAATAACAATAAACAATAACAATAAACTACAGTAAAAATGCAGTTTAAAATAAAAGTAGTGTTATAAAATATTCAACCAGGCTACCGTAAAAAGTAACAACACTTTATTTAAGTACGTGAATGTAATGCAACATAACACGGATAAGACTGTTCAGTGAAGGGATGGCAGTTCTTTTAAATGTACTGTTCCATTTTTTTCTGGGTTCCTAGAATCAGTTCATTGAAATAATTATTTTAAAAGACTGGTTCACTCAATCCTTCAGTTCATGTAGTTTATTCGTACAGTACGCACAAGTGTACATAGTGCCCCTTCCAGCACAGTACTATGTAAATAAATCACTCCTCAGTGGCAGATTTTGTGCATGCGCATGCGCAAATCGGTAGTTGGTTCACTGAACGAATCACTCCCCTGCCCTCTGTGACAGACTCCCCTCTCTGTTTAGCCTATGTTCATGAAGTGACACAACACTACAGTAGCAAGCAGCACGTTCACTAAACATAAATGAAAGTCTTCTTTCTTTTATTATTAGGCCAGAGCAGCAAAGCGCTGTGAAGGCCTATTGTAATCTCTCTGTTGAGACCCGAGCTGCATTTTTTTCCCGCCAAATTAATTTGCCCTTTGGGGACTTTATCACATCCCAAAACTCACCAAATTTGGCAGCCGCATCAGGACTGGTGAAAATTTACGTATTTTTAGGGCGTGGCAAAAATCACGACAGTAACGGCTCAAGAGCGCCACCTAGAAATTTTCAAAATACCCTCCGCATTAGTCTTAGTTTGTCGTAGAAGCATGAAATTTGTTACACTTGTCCAATTCACCAAGATGCACTGAAAACCCTCTGGCACCAACGTTGTACGATAAATAGGAAGGCGGCCATTTTGGAATGCTGTCCAAATTGTCAGACCTTTTTGGCTGTTCACAGCCTCCGCATTTGAATGAACTCCTCCTATGGGGTGTTGCTCAATCGCTTTCAAATTTGGCCATTTTGTTCAAACGGCATGGGGGACATGCCGTTTGAACAACAAGTCCCGGCATGGGGGACTTGTTCTGCTGGGGGACTTCAACGCTCACGTGGGCAATGACAGTGAGACCTGGAGGGGTGTGGTTGGGAGGAACGGCCCCCCTGATCTGAACCCGAGTGGTGTTCTGTTGTTGGACTTCTGTGCTCGTCATGGATTGTCCATAACAAACACCATGTTCAGGCATAAGGGTGTCCATATGTGCTCTTGGCACCAGGACACCCTAGGTCGTAGTTCAATGATCGACTTTGTTGTCGTCTCATCTGATCTGCGGCCGCATGTCCTGGACACTCGGGTGAAGAGAGGGGCGGAGCTGTCCACTGACCACTACCTGGTGGTGAGTTGGCTCCGATGGTGGGGGAGGATGCCGGTCAGACCTGGCAGACCCAAACGTATTGTGAGGGTCTGCTGGGAACGTCTGGCAGAGTCTCCCGTAAGACGGAGCTTTAACTCCCACCTCCGGGAGAGCTTTGAACACGTTCCGAGGGAGGCGGGGGACATTGAGCCCGAGTGGACCATGTTTCGCGCCTCTATTGTCGAGGCAGCTTATCGGAGTTGTGGCCGCAAGGTTGTTGGTGCCTGTCGTGGTGGCAACCCTCGAACCCGGTGGTGGACACCGGCGGTGAGGGATGCTGTCAAGCTGAAGAAGGAGTCCTATTGGGCCTTTTTAGCCTGTGGGACCCCGGAAGCAGCAGATAGGTACCGGCAGTCCAAGCGGCATGCGGCTCGGGTGGTTGCTGAGGCAAAAACTCGGGCGTGGGAGGAGTTCGGAGAGGCCATGGAGAATGACTTCCGTACGGCTTCGAGGCGATTCTGGTCCACCATCCGGCGTCTCAGGGGGGGAAAGCGGTACGCGACCAACACCATTTATGGTGGGGATGGCGTGCTGTTGACCTCAACTCGGGATGTTGTGAGTCGGTGGGCGGAATACTTCGAAGACCTCCTCAATCCTACTGGCACGTCTTCCACTGAGGAAGCGGAGCCTGGGGACTTTGGATCGGGCTCTCCAATCTCTGGTGCGGAGGTCGCCGAGGTGGTTAAAAAGCTCCGCGGTGGCAAGGCTCCGGGGGTGGATGAGATTCGTCCTGAGTTCCTTAGGGCTCTGGATGTTGTGGGGTTGTGTTGGCTTACGCGACTCTGCAATATCGCGTGGACATCGGGGGCAGTTCCCTTGGATTGGCAGACTGGGGTGGTGGTTCCCCTATTCAAAAAGGGGGACCGTAGGGTGTGTTCCAACTATAGAGGGATCACACTCTTAAGCCTCCCTGGTAAGGTCTATTCAGGGGTTCTGGAGAGGAGGGTCCGTCGGATAGTCGAACCTCGGATTCAGGAGGAGCAGTGTGGTTTTCGTCCTGGTCGTGGAACACTAGACCAGCTCTACACCCTCAACAGGGTCCTGGAGGGTGCGTGGGAGTTTGCCCAACCAGTTTACATGTGCTTTGTAGACTTGGAAAAGGCATTCGACCGCGTCCCTCGGGGGGTTCTGTGGCGGGTACTCCGGGAGTATGGGGTACCAGGCCCATTGATATGGGCTGTTAGGTCCCTGTACGACCGGTGTCAGAGCTTGGTCCGCATTGCCGGCAGTAAGTCAGGCTCGTTTCCGGTGAGAGTTGGACTCCGCCAAGGTTGCCCTTTGTCACCGATTCTGTTCATAACTTTTATGGACAGAATTTCTAGGCGCAGCCAAGGTGTTGAGAGGATCCGTTTTGGTGGCCTTAGAATCGCTTCTCTGTTTTTTGCAGATGATGTGGTCCTATTGGCTTCATCAGATCGTGATCTACAGCTTTCGCTGGAGCGGTTTGCAGCCGAGTGTGATGCGGCCGGGATGAGGATCAGTTCCTCCAAATCCGAGGCCATGGTCTTGAGCCGGAAAAGGGTAGCGTGCCCTCTCCGGGTCGGGGAGGAGGTCCTGCCCCAAGTGGAGGAGTTTAAGTATCTCGGGATCTTGTTCACGAATGAGGGAAAACTGGAGCGTGAGATCGATAGGCGGATAGGTGCAGCGTCCGCAGTGAAGCGGGCGCTGTACCGGTCTGTCGTGGTGAAGAGAGAGCTGAGTCAAAAGGCAAAGCTCTCAATTTACCGATCGATCTACGTTCCCACCCTCATCTATGGTCATGAGCTTTGGGTTATGACCGAAAGAACAAGATCTCGGATACAAGCGGCTGAAATGAGTTTTCTCCGCAGGGTGTCTGGACTCTCCCTTAGAGATAGGGTGAGAAGCTCAGTCATCCGGGAGGGACTCGGAGTAGAGCCGCTGCTTCTCCACATCGAGAGGAGCCAGTTGAGGTGGCTCGGGCATCTGGTTAGGATGCCTCCTGGACGCCTCCCTGGTGAGGTGTTCCGGGCATGTCCCACCGGGAGGAGACCCAGAGGAAGACCCAGGATACGCTGGAGGGACTATGTTTCTCGGCTGGCCTGGGAACGCCTTGGGATTCCCCCAGAGGAGCTGCTCCAAGTGGCTGGGGAGAGGGAAGTCTGGGCCTCCCTACTTAGGCTGCTACCCCCGCGACCCGACCCCGGATAAGCAGAAGAAAATGGATGGATGGATGGATGGAAAAACTAATTACATGATATTCAGTAATAAAAGGAAAACTGTTGATGTTCCACTCAAAATTGAGGGTGTTGAGATTTGTAGAGTGAGTGAGGTAAAGTTTTTGGGTGTTATCATTGATGACAAACTGACATGGAAACAACACATAAATTCTGCAAGAATAAAAATAGCTAAATCGATAGCAGTACTGTACAAAGTCAGAGACCTATTGAATGATAAAGCTCTGTACAGTATTTGTTGTATAACACAATCATTGTTCCACACCAAGATGGTGTAGTAGCAGGGCTTTTGACTTGGGACCCGAAGGACGCGGGTTCGCGTCCCGGCCACTACACACCTTGGGGTGTCTATGAGTGCACACCTAATTCTCCAGCTCCCCGAGCGCTTTCTGGCTGCTCACTGCACCACCTGGTGGTGGTTGGGTTAAATGCAGAGATGAATTTCGTCTGTGTATGGGAAACATACACAGATGACAGACAAACACATTATTATTATTAATCTATTGTATTGATGTTTGGGGGAATGCGTGTAAAACAATCACAAAGCCTATTTTTGTATTACAGAAAAGAGCTGTAAGAATTATCACTAGAAAACATTACCGTCATCCATCAAGTACATTATTTTATCAACTGAAGTTATTGAAGTTCCATGATTTGGTAGACTATAATATTTTATCAGTTATGTATAGGGCTCAAAATAATGCATTACCTTTAAATATCCAAATGCATTTTGTTAAAAGACAAAGTTGTTATAACCTTAAGGGAACAGAGATGTTTGTAAAACCACAATTCAGAACGTTCTACCTCAATCCAGGGAATTAGATTATGGAATGGCTTGGAGAATGTAGTTAAAAATGCCAAGTCAATGTTTACATTTAAGAAAATGATCAAAACGAATGTGTTAAAAAAAATGAAATAGCGTAATGTGTATTGTATTAGTTAGAAAATTAGAAAGAGTTAGTCATTTTGTACTGTTGGTTGAAGATTATTATTGTTTAACTAATATGATTGTTGGAAAAAAGGGGCAGATATAATAAGATTTATTCTTCTTTCTGCTAACTTTCCTTTTTTACATTTTGTACACTATCATTTATGAGATTGTCTTGTATTGTTTCTTTTGTTAAATAAAAAAGAACAAATTTAATAAACAAACATAAACAAACAAACAAGTTCATGCTCAATAATCCAGGTAAAAAGAAAATCTAAAAAAGTATCTGAACAGTTCCATTTTTTGTTGAGGCGTTTTGTCCTTCATCCAAAGGACTTCGTCAGTCTGAGGAGCCATGCCAAACTCAGTACCACAAGCAGCACACAGTGGACCAACCAGTTTTCTGGTGATAAGATGGTTTCCTGGGTCCGCCCTCTCCCCCGTCGACTCCTCTGGAGCAGCCATAGCCAAAGAGGTTCAAAACATCAAAGTTCCTGCTCAATAATCCAGGTTAAAAAAATCCAACAGTTAAGTCAGGTCGTCTGGATCGGTACTTTCTTTCTTTCTTTCTTTATTTATTTTGAGACGTTTCGTTCTTCATCCAAAGAACTTCATCAGTTCGAGGAGCCACGACAAACCTATTATCATTATTGAGCATGAACATTGATGTTTTGAACCACTTTGGCTGTGGCCGACATCCCAACAAACTGGTCGGCCCATTATGTGAGTGTGCTGCTTGTGGGACTGAGTTTGTTGTGGCTCCTTGAACTGATGAAGTCCTTTGAATGAAGGATGAAATGTTTCAACAACAAAAAAAAAGAAGCCATCCAGAGGACCTGACTGAACTTTGTTGGGTTTCTAAGCTGAAGTTTCTGCCTAGCAATACTTTATATTTTGTATCAGGGTTTTATTCAGTTAAACGTCATGAATACAAGTAAGTTTTGTTATTGTAGGTTTAAACACTGATCATTTGTTTGGTATTGTGTAAAAACACTATCAGCTGTGGATTTTCAGGAAAATGAACATTTTAGCACATGTATCTCCACTGTTTTGACATGTAGATCATGATTTGAGAGGACACAGAAGCTTTTAAAGTATAAAACGTCAAATGCTGTTTCTTACAGTGTGTTTGATTGTTTTATGACCAACATGGAGTGATGACCAACGCATCCTTCAGGTGTTTACTGGATTTCCTTTCTCTGTTTCTTAAATAGGCTGGTGAAGATTCTCAGTCATCCATGATAAAATCAAAAAACGTTCAATACAGAAAAGACTACAGGTGGTCCCCGACTTACGAGCGAGTTCCGTTCCTGCGAGGTGCTCGTAACACGAAATCTCGTACGTCGGAACACGAAACATGTGTCGCTCGTAAGTCCGGATTTTCGGTCGTAAGTCAGAAAATTTATGCTAGCACTACTACGAACAGTCGTTTTTCAACACAAACGTACATACTAGTTCATAAACATGCTCAGAACGTTGTTTACAAATGGTTAGCTAACACACTTTCATCTAAAAACACATACCAGTGCTGTATTTTCTGTATGTTCTGTACAACTTTACTGTTCGTTAGTCAGCTCGTAAGTCCGGAACCTCGTATGTTGATGTGCTCGTAAGTCGGGGACTACCTGTATTTGTAACAGAAGACGTTTCGCTCTTCATCCGAGGAGCTTTTCTCAACTGTTTCTTAAAGCACTTTTCAGAGGCAGGTTATCTGCTGGAGCTGGGGTTTGCCTCTTTTTTTATCCTCTGTTTATCATCATGACATCAGGATTCGTGAGCAGTGGCGGTGTTTGTTACTGGGCTTGGTTTCCCTCCTCAGTGGGAAAACATCCCAGCATCCTAAAAACAAACACTTGTTTTTGGTTTACAGCAGCAGTTGCTTCTGGTTTGGTCGGGACATGATGTGGCTTATCTTGCCTTTTGGAAGAGTGACGGTCCGGGTGTGTCGCCATCTCTTTGCGTGTGTGTGTGTTTGCATGAAAGTGCACAGGAGATCCCTTAGATTAAAACTAGAGATGTTCAGAATTTTAGAAGGTTGTGTGCCACTTAACCTATTTGGACAAAACGTTCATAGGTTTGAGCACGTGAGGTTGTGCATGACATTAATGTCAGATTTGACAAAAACTACAATTTGTTAATTTTTCAACACAAAATGACCCTCGTTTAAAACGTTGATATGAAAGAGGGATGTGCATTCTTTTTGAAAATGCTGTGTTGGGGTTAATGGTCTAAAATGATTAGATTAAAGTGTACGGTAACTGAAAGTCAAACGGTGTACAGTGCATGTTTCTTCTCTCCTCCCCGTCGTTTTCAGCCTTTTCGTGTCACTCACAGCACTTCATCACCAGGACAACTACAATAAACAGCAGGACTTCTGGGTATTGTATTGCTGTGACAACAAAGGATTCAAAGGCAGCGATAAGGAGACTCACATCTGGGCTTCGTTAGCATCGTTGGCCAGTGACGGATGACTCGTAATCTGCTCAGGAGCACAACTTAATGCTGGTTGGAAAAGCAGTTGGACGTAATGAACATAAACTGAGGTTTCATGGGCTGCAGAAGATATTTCTGGACCAACAGATATTTCATCAGACTTATTAATTTTACAGTAGTCACAACATTGATTATTAGAATTACAAACTAATCCACGCTTCTCGTGATCACATAGTTTGTAAACAGATACAAGTCCACCAGGTTTAAAATGTAAAGAAATGAGGAGGTAATCTGAAGTTGGTTTGGACATCAGCATTTCTGGGTCCTCTTCACAAAGGCCAAATCTCTCTGAAAAGAAGTATTTTTATCAAATTAATTGTTAAAATTCAAGGTTTGGACTCTGAATATAATTTTTTAGAACAGTTTTTGTGTTTTGTTAGAAAGGGTTCATTCTATCCATCTTTTTCTTCACTTAATTCAATTCAGTTTATTAATATAGCACCAAGTCACAACAGAAGTCATCTCAGGGCACTGAACAGAAACATTCATATATATTAATGGCAGTTAGTAAAGTTTTCTAAGGAAGGAGGCCTGTGGGAAGCCCACTTACCTGTGGTGAACTGCAGAGGCAGCAGGTGTTGGAGGACAAAACAGATATACCTTCTTTCTCTCTTCCATCCTGTGATAGAAGAAACAATTCCACTGATCAGGAAAAAAAACATCCTGATTGATCAGGTCATTCAACATACAAACATTATCAGTGCAGCGTGTTGCTTTGGAGTATTGCTGAATCTACACCTGACAACTGAAATGATCCCAAGCTTCACTTTATGCACAAGGCATGATGGTCATTTCATCCACTGTTCTCCCAACCATGACACCTTCATCATGTTGAGACTGTAAAAACTTAAGGCGTCTACCATCAGAACAACAACCCTGCTGTGGTTCTTGGCTCTGCATCTGCAGAGAATAAGTGTACTGTACTTATATATCACCTTTTTATCTTATCAAGACACTCAAAGCTCTTAATGTGTGCCTCATTTACTCATTCATACAGCTCTCTACTAGATCTCTACAAAGAATAATCAGTGTTTTATCACACTCATTCACTGATGGGACACACATCTGGATCTGCCCATCACTGCAGCTTTCATTGTTTTTGGGTTCTGAATGATCGTGTCTTCATTAATGTTTCACATGGTTCAATTATGGGGGCAAAATGTCACACTGTTAACTCCTGTAATTACACATCAGTGACAAAGAAGTCAAGTAAATGTCTGATATTAATGTTGTTATTGATCTCAGGGATTCAGCCCAACCCAGGGCCAATCACTAACTACTGTACACCTAATGAGTTTAAAAATATTTCAGGTCTCCGTTTTCTGCATGTAAACGCTCGTAGCCTTCTAAAAAAACTTGATGAACTGAAAATCCTAATCACTTCTTCTGGGGCAGATGTGATCGTTATCTCTGAAACTTGGCTCAAAAATTCTGTTTTGAAAAATGACCTGGCAATCAATGAATTTAAGATCTATCGTTGTGATCGTAATAAAAAGGGAGGTGGAGTCGCTATTTACATCAGAGACTCTTTGGCTGCCAGGATTGCGTCTAAAAAAACAATCGCAAACCAGTTTGAGGCTTTAGCTGTGAACATCAGTTTGAAAGGAGGTCAGCCCTTAACTGTTGTAGGTTGTTATCGTCCCCCCTCCGCAACACCTGAAGCTCTATCCTCCCTGACTGAATTCATAGGAAATTTAAAACACAATGAGATTGTTATGGCAGGAGATTTCAACATTGATTGGAATAAGTCGACCCCCCTCTGTGATAAATTCAAGGAATGTTGCCTATCTCTCAATCTAACACAACTTATCGATTCTCCCACCAGACCAAACATAAAATGTCCCGAAAAATCTTCC
>JBBPBX010039876.1:4584-15876 GCA_038048925.1 Garcialebias charrua | reverse complement strand
TGCACCATAACCACTCAGCCACAGACGCCCCACTCCTGCCCCAAGTGTGCCATCCACTCCATCACATTTTCAGACATTTTTTCTGACAGTTGAAGAAAAATCTGTGAACGACAGTAATTTTGATGAAGACTGTGTGAAACAATGAGTTAGTCTTAAACGTGGAGTCCGTTCACACTGAATCAAACCACAAAACTTATTGGATTTATCCTTTTGTTAAATGACTATGTTATTCTTGGTACTTTGTAACTTGATATGCAAATTACAATCAAAATAATAAATCACAAGATCTCTACACTGGCTTCTGGATACAATCACTTTTTATAGTATAACAGAATTCACATGAATTCATAAAACTATCATACATTGACCCTATTTCTTATATTTGTGCAGGTATGATTTGCTGTTATTCAACTTATTGTGTGTCTTATAGATGACATTGTGTGTACTGTTCGTCACCTGTGTTTTAGCACAATGTCAGAAAACCCTTCTTATCTTGCTGTATGTTTTCCAGCAGCAGATTTTTCTGCTCTCTTTGTTTTGAGTGCGTAACTTTAGCTTCAAAGCTCACTCTGTCAGCCGATTGGCTAGGGCTGCAAGTAAACAAACTCCGAACTCATCGAAGGCCCGTTGTTGGCGTTGACACAACACTTTCATCCCATTTCTCTATTCTTACGCTGGCAAACGCAGATAAGACGCACAAAAAAGTCTTATTCAGGCTGTGTTGAGAGATCCATAACAGATACTTTATGCCTTTTAGTTTGTCCTTTGCTGTTCATGAGCAGATTTACTGTATTCAAGAAACTGTGGTGGCATAATGTTTTACTGTTGTTTTTAAAAAAGTGATAGTTTCTTTATATTTGTTTCTAAAAATTTCAGCCTAGTTTTCCACCTGTTTACCAGAGCGTTTCCTCTTACACTTTCACAGGTGTTCCTTTCCGAGGAGCCAAAAACGCAGCATGTTTAAACTTTTGCTAAAAACTGACAAAACAATGTTTTTGTGAGTGTTTTACTCAACTCAAATGCTTGTTTTGGATGTAGATAATTTTTTTATTGTAATCAACAAGTTTCCATATTTTTTAAGTATATTTAAGTATTTCTAGAGTTGTTTTGTTGTTTGCTGTTTGTCAAATTTGGACATTTAATTTAGCATTTTTCTCTAAAATGCATCATCTTTGGGGCAGAGGCAGGGCAGCTGACTCGGGACCAGAAAGTCCCAGGTTCGATCCCCAGCCAATCCCACATGTCATGGTGTCTCTGAGCAAGATGCCCTATTCCTAATTGCTTCCCGGGCATATAGCTGCCCACTGCTCCACCTGGGTGTATTCCAGGTGTGTTGGGTGAAATGCAGAGAGCCAATTTCGCTATTGTATGGGAACATACAGTACAATGATGACAACACATAGCACTTTACTTTATTTACATTTTGGTAAATTTTATCAGTTCAGACGCTAAATAATTGACAATTAAACAATGAAGTAATTGTAATTTGATGTGCACATGTTCCTTTTTTAATGTCTTTAAGTAATAAAGTGTGTCAATGGGCAGCAACTGTTGGAAAATTGTGAGGAAATCGGCTGATTTGATCATTGCAGTTTCCAACAAGTCGTGCGGTCACATTTTGAGTTGACAGATTTTCAAAACTGTGGCCATTTTTTAATATAGCTGGCAAAACTGAAATACTTGTCTGTGCACATTGTTTTATTATTCACCTCTCCCCGCATCATATCTGACTCACTTCTTACATATTCTGGCAACAGCCCCAAAGTTTAAGATTGATTGTTTTGGCGGCGCACACTTTTGAAATGAAGATAGACCAGGTTTTAGATTGATTTTTAAATTATTAGTATTATTTTTACCAGCAGTGTGGCTTTGGGGCATTTGTTGTTGTCTTAGATGTTTTCTGCTCCCGAGCGCTAAAATGCAGCACATAGCACTTCTGAGATGGCCACAACAAAGTTCAGCTGGTTCGAGACATCCAAAACTGATCTGGAACTATATTGAGGGAGAGAAAAAAATCAAAATCTCAAGCCGCAGGACTGCACGCCTCTGTGAAACTGAGAAGCACTGCAAATGGCACAATTCAGGAGACGACCTTGAGAATGAGAGACACCACTTGTGCATGGATGTGTAATCTGTGTGTTGCTGCTGTTCAGAGGTCACTAAAGCTTTATGGTTCTTGGGTGAATCACGACCTGTGAACTTACAAGTGGTGCAGTGACAGACACCTTGACCTTGCAGAAAGAAGGTTAGACTAGCTGGAGTTTGCAAGTTCTCTGGGTGCTGAGCGTAAAGGCATGTTTGTCTTGATGTGGCCCTGAGATGAACTAATGACCTGTTCAAGGTGTACCCAGTCTCTCTGTTGGGCTCCAGTCCACTGTGGCGCTGAACAGGATCGTCCAGGTGCAGAAAATTGATGGATGGACCCAGCGGTGAACCACTGATGCTCCTCTTCACTGAAGGATTTAATTAGGGTCAGAGGTGGGTAGAGTATTCAAATTTTTTACTCAAGTAAAAGTATTGTTACTTGAACCAAATAGTACTCAAGTAAAAGTAGTGAGTAGGCATCCAAAAATTTACTTGAGTAAAAGTAATAAAGTACTTTGATTATAACCTACTCAAGTAGTGAGTAACTGCGGAGTACCATCTCGTGTCATTAAATTATAACATGCAAATGGATTTACAAGGAAACATAACTTTTAATGAGACTGAACATACATTGTTATAAATAAAAACACAAAGGCAATACCAGCCAAAAGGATTTAGAAATAAACCACTTATCTTTTACATTGTTGTAAATAAAAAAACAAACACAAAGGCAACTGTAGCCCAAATAATTCTGCTAAATAATAATAAACTTGACTTTCTGCAAAACTTTGTTTCTACCAGTAAATGTTGGAACTCATTTTCTTACATTTTGACATCCTATAAACAGCACTAACTGTTTACCAGAATCTCCGACGTCACTCAACATGGCCCGCGCGGAGAGTTTGTTGTGGTCACGTGACTGGTTGGCTTCACTTGATTGGTTACATGTCAGGTGACAATAAGTTACGCAATAATTTTGCTGCGAATGTTTTTACATACTTGAAACAAAAGTAACTGTAGCGATCGGCAGAAAGCCCATAGTAACTGAGTAAAAGTTGCGGTTTTCTCCCCTAAAATTTACTCAAGTAAAAGTACAAGTCTTTCACATTTAAACTACTCTGACAAGTACAATTTTCTCAAAAAGTTACTTAAGTAAATGTAACGGAATAAATGTAACTCGTTCCTACCCACCTCTGATTAGGGTGGCACGGTGGCGTTGGTAGAGCTGCCACATTTCAGCAAGACGGTCACCGGTTCAAATCCCAGCCCAGGACCTTTCTGGGTGGAGTTTGAATGTTGTCTCCGTGCATGCGTGGGTTTTCTTCAGTTACTCCGGTTTCCTCTCACAGACCAAAAACATGCATGTTAGACTGATTGGTAACTTTAAATTGTCTCTAGGTGTGAGTGAGACAGTGAATGGTTGTTTGTCTCATTGTCTCCATGTGTCCCTGTGATGGACTGGAGATCTGTCCAGGGTGTCCCCTGTCTCACAGTGATAACTGAATATGGGCACCAGTGACCTCTGCGATCCAAAAAGGAAGAAGCGGATAAAGATAATGGATGGATGGATGGCTGGATGGATGAATGGCTGAATGGATGGATGGATGGATGGGATGGATGGATGGATGGATGGATGGATGGATGGGTGTAGTTTTCAAGATGAGCATTTATCTGGACTGGCATCGAACAGGGAAAACAAATAAACCTTAATGTTTTTAGTGCAAGTTAATCATGGGGATAAGAGCCACATTGTGTATTAAGAGACTTAGCTTTTTATTTTATTTTATTTTTTTATTGTTTGTCCAAGGCAACACAGATGGGTTCTGCTGCTGGTGGTGGTGTGTGTGTGGGGGGGGGGGTACTTGGAAACAATTTTAAATCTAGAAAGCAAAGTTTCCTCAAATGATTGAGGTGGCTAGTTTACATAACATTTTTAGACATACAGTATATGGATATGGCAATGGCCATCTTGGATTTTGACTTGCCAACACAGTTTTCGATGATTACCTTTCTTATGCCTAGATGTAGCATCACACCAGAATGGAAGTGTCCACCTTGCTAATTTTTCAAGTTGTCCAGCTCACAAGGTTAGCAAATTTACATTTATATTAGCAGCCATCTTGGATTTTGATATGGCAACCAAATTTCGATGGTGGCTTCTTTCTTTTTTTTAACACCTAGATGAACTCTTTCCTTCACAGCAGGGGACAGAAAGGCAGCTCACTGAGCACAGACAAGCCAACAGTCCTACTGGAGGGAACACACATTTTTAGGAAACCAGGTGGCCTGTTTCCTGTTTTGGGATTCCTAAATGAAAATGAACATTAATGTTAATTTTTAAAATGTGTCAAAAGATAACAAAGCATTCCTTATTAAACAATAAATAAATAAAAATCAGGGCCAATCTCTCCAAAGAATAACTAATGCATTTTCTGATGGAGGACAAATCCAATCTTTCTGATTTATTTGTTACTTTTTTCAACAGCAGCCTTACATTAGTAATATAAACCGCAGGATAATTTTTTTTTATATTCGATGTGATTAATACTTCACACATCCTCCTTTAGTTCTGAGGTGGAAGTGGCTTTTTTTCATCACCATATGAAACTGTTAAACAAGAACAGAGATCAAAGTCTCGTCTGTCAATCTGCTGACTCATGGCGCTAAAACCCTAAATCTTTGAGTCCGTTCTGTTTTTAGAAAACTTTCATCACTTCATCTGGCGCACACAGCAAGACATTACTGTTTATCAAATCATATCATAAGCACAACAAAGTCCTTTGTCTTTTAAAGTCTTGTGTCCTCTGTCACTACATCTGGTTTATTTGTTCTTTGTGTCATTCATTTTTCTGTTCAGCCCCATTCACCACTTAACTTTACTATCTGCCTCTCCATCTTTCCCTCTTTCTCTCTTTGACATGTCTCTGGGTTTCCTGCCCTTTGTGAAACCCTCCTCTCTGTCACATCTTGCTTTCCTCGTTCTATCCTGTTTGAATCCAGCTCCCGCCTTCTGGTACGGCAGAGTCACGCTATTGGAGGAAACGGGGGAACAGTGGCTGCTGAGTGACAGGCTATTCTGAGCACACTGTGGAGGTAAACATAGCGAGGTAATGGAGGTGCACGTCCGCTCACTTGGCTGGGCGGTGCACAAACAATGGACCAGCTGGTTCTGGCTGGGCAGTCACTGGGCTCAAACTGTGTGGTGGGCAAAGCAACGCACACATATCACATGAGCTCTACCGCTGTCACCAATCCCCCAATCTTAACTCTCTTCAGCCTTATCTGTTATGAATCAGGACTCTGACTGTATGTTCAATAAACAGATCAACTCTGCTCTTCAATAAAGCTTCTTCCAGTTAAGCTAATGTCCATGTTGACCAGATTTGACCTTGAAAAAATAGTCCATGCATTTGTTACAACCCAGCTGGACTACTGTAACACACTTTATGTTCAGGTGTGTCTCTCACGTCTCCAGCTCGTCCAAAATGCTGCAGCTCGTCTTTTAACAGGAATTCACAGGTTTGAGCACATTTCACCAGTTTTGTCCTCTCTTCACTGGCTCCCTGATTTTAAAGTGCATTAATGGCCTTGCACCCTCATACCACTCTGACCTACTTCAACCATATGTTTCTTCTCAGGTGCTGTGATCATCTAATCAGCTGCTTCTGGTTGTACCAAAATCAGGCTGAAGTTCAGCGGAGATCAGGCTTTTTCAGTCATGGGCCCTAAACTCTGGAATGATCTGCCCCTCAACGTGAGACAGACCACTTCACTCCTGCTTTTAGATCTCTCCTGAAAACACACCTGTAATCACCAGTGGTGGGATGTACTAAGTACAAGTACTTTGTTACTGTACTTCAGTACATTTTTCATGTATCTGCAGAGGCGGCTCCAGGGGGGAGCTAGGTGTGCTATAGCCCCCCCTGGAAAAGTCACTGCACCCCCTTAGCACCCCCAAGAAAATATCAGATTTTCTTTTTCATCTGAGTTAATATTCTTTAACATGTGGTTGATGTGATATTTTCCTAGTAAAAAACAACTATAAAAAAAAGAAAAAAAAAACTGATTATATTGAGTAAAGAAAAACAATCTGATCCACCAGCTGAAGCCCAGAAAGACGAGTGATGCTCTCAACACTGACCCAGTAAGGAGCAGAAACTGGTAACATGATGCCTCTGGTTATGCCGTTTTTAACTAATACAACTTGGTAAATCATTTCCTGGCTTCCAGTGATAATAAATGATTTTATCTGATCACTTTAAATAACTACCGGTACTTTCAACCAAAATCCAAAATAAACTGTTTATTAAAATAGTCTAACTGTATCTGAATTCATGCGTGTATAAAACTGAAATAATTATTTCTCAAAGAGTTAATTTAGCCTTAGACAAGAGAATTTAGCCTCGACTGGTTCATTATTATTGCATGTTTATTATTGTTGTTGATTTTTAGTTTGATTATTTTTGTAATAAAACTTCAAAGACAACTTTATTTGGACAATTATCCATTTGTTCTGGTATAGAACTCCCTGTAATAACACATTCACCCTTTACTAATCAGAATCAGTCAGTGGAGTAGAATCTATTAATGCAGTTGTTGTTGTTGGTCAGTAAACTGCCAGCTGGTGCCAAACTTTAATGAATGAAAACTAAATACAGTACTGTGGTGGAGTTGAGAGGGAAAAGGTGTCACCCTTCTTCCTCCATCTCACCCTTCGTTATGGCTACAAGCTTCTACCCTGAGGTTGTTAGACTCATGAACCCCTAGTCTGAATTATCACTGAAAACAAATCATTGTAATACCATTTGGTTATGTGCTGCTAATTTTTTTATTTATTTATACAGGCTAGCCTCGTTGAGTCACGGGGACTCATTTACAAGAGGGACCTGTCTCACTCACACCAAACAACCATCCACTCTCACACTCACACCTAGGGTCAATTTAGAGTCACCAATCAGCCTAACAAGTAATCAATTTCATGTTGCTGATCTATTTCATGTTGCTGTGTTCACTCGTCCTCATCTGCTCACACAGACTCATGTTCGTTCTGCTATTGTTTGGAGCATTGTTTCATAGTAGTGCTTAATGCATTTTTAGTTGAGTGTATTTCTTATTTCATGTCTCATATCTTTTTACTGTTTTTCTTTACAATTTGTATTTTTGTTGGATGTGACTGGGACCCTGTGTGCATAGTTTCGTTCCATGAATGACAGATTGACTTTGAGAACTGAAAGAATAAATGATCCTTCATAGCATCCTCAGTAAAATGCTTAGCCCCCCCCTTAGCACCTGCAGAAAAATATCTCTGGAGCCGCCACTGTGTATCTGTACTTTACTTAAGTAGAATTAAACGTGGGTACTTTCGCTTTTACTCCACTACATTTTACATGAAGTATCTGTACTTTCTACTACACTGCATTTCTATAACGTGTTGAGTTACAAGTTACATTCATGTTGCAGTTTTTATATTTGTCGTTAGTTTGAAAGTGACTGATGTTGAGAGAGGAGTTGGTCCATTGAATCACTGCAAAGTGGACAGGTAACATTAGACCCGCCTTCAAGAAGAGCTGGACCAGTGATGTATATTCTAGTACTGTATGTAAGTCATTGAGGTGGGCGCACCCACAGCACTGCTAACACACCTAAAATGGATTCCACCACATATTCAGCCAGAAGATACACAACACCCATGACCTTATTGAAAGATTATTGAAATATTATTGAAAGACTGTTCAGTACAGCAGGACAGATTCTCTCCCAAAAGAGCCAGACTGGACTCAAAAAACTTTCAACTTCTTCTGAACTTGAACAATAAATTCTTGCTGCAATATTAAAATGTGTCAGTTCATGGGATGTTAGGAAACAAGAGATGTCTCCAAATGTCTCGACACTCAGGTCCAAGTTTTGCAAATAGTGTCAGGAAGTTAAAATATTGTTCATTGTTGATCCATTACAAGATTGACTAGACATTATTTGAACTAGAGTTGATGACAAACTGAAGTTGAAATTATTAGATATTCCTTTGTTAGTTGTGTCTAATGCTTCTTTTTTCAGGCAGTTTTACTCAAGGTTTTTACTGCAGTTAATACGACATTTGTTTTGCTTTTGTGTTAAATAAAAACTTTCAAAGGTAAAATAATTCTTATTTTGCTTACTGTATGTCATCCCTAAAATTCTGCTGCACAGAATCAAAAGTCCAAGTGTGAACTGTGTCACAGAGTAAACACAGTAAAAACATGTATTATCTGCAGCATTGTTCATTAAAATGACTCAACACTATTAATGTATTACAGAAAATATGCATACAGTACACACTTAATGATACATGTAGACCATTGTGTTAGGTAATACATTCAGCAATTACTTTTACTTTAATACTTTAAGTATTTTTAAAGCAAGTAGTTATTTACTTTTACTTAAGTACAAACATTAATATGGTACTTCTACTTTTATTAGAGTACATTTTTGTCTGTTTATTTGTACTTTGTCTGTACTATTTGTACACACTGTTTGAGTACTTTCTCTCCACCACTGGTATTCACTGACATATAACACAGTATGATCTGATTCATTACCTCACTGTTTCTCATTGTGTATGTGTTTTTATTTTTGATGCTTTTAATTATATTATTTTTTTCTTTTAATTTAATTTTATTTGCACTTTGGTAACAGCTGCTGTTTTAAATGTGCTTTATAAATGAATTTGACTTGACTGGTTCATTATTGTCAAAATAAGCACAAAGTTTTATGTTGACTCTTAACTTATGGCCTACTTTGCTCTATTTCCAGTCAGGATATTCAAAGTTTTTTTTTTTTTTTTCAGCTGCAGAGTTCTAAAAACAAATGTGCACAGCCTGTATTATTGTTTTTCTCTGAACATTATTGGTGATTTAAATATGTTTAAGAATTTTTATTAAACTTCTGGCGGGTGGGGGGGGGGACTGTCAAGTAGTGTAACTCCAAATCAAAAATGCTACCCTTACTATAAAATAACAAAATTACCAACAAAAATAAAAATAAATAAAAGCATTTTTATTTGAAGAATGTAAAGGAAAGAAAGCATATTTATAAGTGTATGGATTTTTCATTCAAGTTTGCAAAAGTGGACGATCTCAATTCAGATGAGACAAAAACTTTGAAAATTTAAAACTTGATTTCACACAAAAGCTGTGAAGAATCAGTTAAATAAGTTCTGTCCCTACAGAACCTTAAAGCACTGAGCTGTCATCAACAAGAAAGGACTATAATCACATTTATCAATCTTAAAATTATTGAAAATGATACTGACATTCACTTCCTGTTTCTGTCTGTCGGCATTAGGCCAAATGGAGCACACATAAACACACACACACACACACACACACACACACACACACACACACACACACACACACACACACACACACACACACAAAAGAGACAGGAAGTGTCTGAGGCCCTGTCTGTCTGCCAGGGTGCAAGACGGTTCTCTGGTAGGAATTGGACCTTGTAGTAAAGTATTCTCACTGCTGGCCAAAATAAACCAATGACTTCAGCTTCAGGGCGCCATTTTGAAATACAAACAAGTGCCACGGTTGGATCCTGCAGGGTTGTAGTAGAGTTTTTATGATACCAGAACCCAGTCTGGGTTTGAGGGATGGAGGGGCTCAGGTTACTACAGATTTGGTGGGGTGGGGGTTCAGCCTGATTCTGGGTGGTGCTTTCATGTCATAGCTCCTTTTTCAAAGGGAAAACAAAGTGAACATTTTATTTCTGTCAGCAATGGTCCGTCATTTTTAAATCTTTAATCAAGACGTGTTTCAGCAACAAGGATTTAAAAAAACTCAGTTATCTTTTAATTTGGTAGAATCAGTGTCAAATAACAGACTAGAAATTATTTTAGATGATTCTTGAAAATATGAAATACTTAACTATTTTAAGCCTAATGTAATTAATTCTTATCAAAAGATGGTGTTTTTTTTTCTTCTTTTTTTTTTTTCTTTTTTGTTTGCAATTGTTTTTAAATGTTTTTTTGTTTTTTTTACTCCAGAGCAGCTGAATGACTTTACACTGGTTGTTAATGTGGTCTTCAGCTACTACTGTTCTGCAAGTTTTAGCTGTGTCCCTGCTCCAGTTAACTATGCTAATCATTTTCACAAGTTTTATTTAAACAAATGACTTTGAAACGATAATCATGTCCTCTTTCTTTCGGCTGCTCTCTTCTTCGGGGTCACCACAGTGAACTAACTCGCACAAAGACGTGGCAATTATTTTTACGCCGATGTCCTTCCTGACACAAACAAAGACCACCGAGCTTAGGAGCCTTGCACAAGGGCCCAGAGTGGGGCAAATGAGGGTGGAGGCAGGTGAGGGTGCTTCACGGACCAACACAGGTCACACGACATGAAGTCAAGTGACGGACCGACACAGGTCACACGGCATGAGGTCAACTGACGGACCGACATAGGTCACACGACATGAAGTCAACTGATAGACCAACATAGGTCACATGCCCTGAGGTCAACTGACTGACCGACACAGGTCACATGACCCGAGGTCAACTGACGGACCGACACAGGTCACATGACCTGAGGTCAACTGACGGACCGACATAGGTCACACAACATGAAGTCAACTGATGGACCGACACAGGTCACATGACCTGAGGTCAACTGACGGACCGACACAGGTCACATGACCTGAGGTCAACTGACGGACCGACATAGGTCACACGACATGAAGTCAACTGATGGACCGACACAGGTCACATGACCTGAGGTCAACTGACGGACCGACACAGGTCACATGACCCGAGGTCAACTGATGGACCGACATAGGTCACATGACCCGAGGTCAACTGACGGACCGACACAGGTCACATGACCTGAGGTCAACTGACGGACCGACATAGGTCACACGACATGAAGTCAACTGATGGACCGACACAGGTCACATGACCTGAGGTCAACTGACTGACCGACACAGGTCACATGACCCGAGGTCAACTGACGGACCGACATAGGTCACATGACCCGAGGTCAACTGACGGACCGACACAGGTCACATGACCTGAGGTCAACTGACGGACCGACATAGGTCACACGACATGAAGTCAACTGATGGACCGACACAGGTCACATGACCTGAGGTCAACTGACGGACCGACACAGGTCACATGACGTCAACTGATGGACCGACACAGGTCACATGACCTGAGGTCAACTGACG
>JBBPBX010039875.1:0-29666 GCA_038048925.1 Garcialebias charrua | reverse complement strand
ACCAGGGGATTTAGAAGCCAAGTTCACTTGCGCAAAAAAGCGCAGCCTTAGTCAAATTAGTGTTAAGCGTGCCCCCTCCTGTGGTGCGCCAGTAATGGCCTTATTTACAAAACAAAAGCGCCTGTTAACAGCTCATTATAGGATGTTAGGTAAAATCCTTCAGGTCACTCGACCTGTCTCTGGGTTCCAAAGGTAGAAATGTTAAATGACCCTTCTCTGGGACTTCTAGTGTTAATGATGGGCGGTTTCTTTTCACAAAGATGGCCTCCTTTACTCCTCTCTCAAACCATCGTTCCTCTCTATCAAGGATGTGAACATCTTCATCCCTGAAAGAGTGACCGCTGGCCTGGAGATGAGTGTAGACCGCAGAGTCCTGACCTGATGATGTTGATCTTCTGTGCTGGGCCATCCTTTTGGACGAAAGACGAAACGTTTCTACAATATTTTGCTTTGTTTTGTTTTTTGAATGTCCAGAGGACCATACTTATCTTTTTTAGATTCTGCCTTTATAATTTAGGCATTTTAGTTGTTTTCTATTGTGTGTTAGAGAGTACAGCCTGAGTGACGTTGCATGCAGTAACATCCAAACTGTAGTGTTTTGCAAACGTGTTTGTGGAACTCAAGTTTGCAGCAGCACAGATGTCTGCAACTGGTATGTCCTTAAAAAGGGACCACGAGGCAGCTAGGCCTTGAGTGGAATGGGCGTGTACCCCAGAGGGCACCTGTTGACCTTTGTTGCTGTATGCCCTTTTTATGGCCTCAGTCACCCAGTGTGAGAGGCGCTGTTTTGACAGGGCTCTGCCAGCAGCTGGATTGGCAAAACAATGCTGAGAGCTCAAAGTCCAGACTTCTGGGATTTAAAGTTAGCACTTTTGGCACATATGTGGGTTTAGGACGCAAGGTGACCTTTTGACCCATCAGGGGCAAACTTTGTACAGAAATGTTTCCAGAGCCCCTGGGCATTCTGGTTTCTGCAAATTGCTCACCATCCTCTTTTTGAGGCGTCTGTTGTGATTACCACACGAGACAGTACTCGTCCCAGCGGGACGCCTGTCGTGAACACTGAATGATCCCTCCAGGGTTCCAGGGATGTCAGACACTCTGGGCTGATCATAATCCTCCCTGTCCGCCTGAGGGGGGCAGGAGGCATTTGTTTGTTTAGCCATATTTGCAGAGTACACATCTTTAATAATGCCTGTGGCACGCAGGGGATGTCTGCTGCCAGCAGGCCCAAGGAGGAGCTGGCAGAGCTTGAGGGGCACTCTCTGGCCCAGCTGAAACCGTGCCAGGCAGAGGTGTATTTGAGGAAACCCTCTCCTCTGAAAGCCGTGCTCTGTACAACATAGTGTTGACCTGTACGCCCAGAAATACGGTATTTTGTGACAGAGTCAGATCGCTTTTCTACAGATTTATAATGAAGCCCAGAGCCTCCAGGTGAGCGATCACCGTGTGTGAGTGCGGTTGGGTTTGTGCTTTGCTCTCGGCCAGAATCAAGAGGTCGTCCAGATAATTCATAACCCTGACCCCATAACCCCTGAGAGGGATCAAGGCTGTGTCCAAACATTTTGTAAATGTGCGTGGACCAGTTTTTAATCCGAAAGGTAAATGGTAAATGGTAAATGGTAAATGGAGCTTATTTATATAGCGCTTTCCAGCCCCCTATGAGGGGCCCCAAAGCGCTTTACAATACCAACCATCCACCCATTCATACACACATTCATACACAGGTAGCGGCAGACTGCCATGAAAGGCGCTTTCCAGTCCTACCGGGAGCAACTCGGGGTTAAGTGTCTTGCCCAAGGACACAACGACACATGGTGTGGGGAACCGGGATTTGAACCGCCAACCTTCCGATCGGGGGACGACTGCCATTACCACTAGGCCACGGCCGCCCCCACCCCCTAGTAAAGCTAGGAATTTGTAAGCTTTCCTCTCGAATGCAAAGCGGAAATATTTTCTGTCTCCTCCAAATGCTCACGTTGAAAAATACGTCTTTTAAATCCATTGTACATGCGTAAACCCCTGGTCTCACAGACTGGAGTACTGTCTCAATGTGAGCATTTTGAACTTGTAAGTTTTTATTCTCCTGTTCAGTGCTCTGAGATCGAGAATCGGTCTCAATGTTTGATCCCGTTTGGACACGAGGAAATATTTGCTGAAGTGGCCGGTGTGTATATTGTGTTTTAAAACAACATTTATCACTCCTTTCTGCAACATTGTTAATATCTCCTCCCTCAAGATGTGTGCAAGGTCTGGGTGTATGTTTGATTTTAGCACCCCGTGAATGGGGGTGTCCGCTTGTGGAACTGCAACCGGAGGCCCTGACACACTGTTGACATGACCCATGTGTTTGGAAGAAACGTCCTCCAGGCCTACGCATGCACCATGAGCCTGTAAGGCATGTTTATTATGGGTTGCCTTTGCCATGGGCGCGGGAGGGGGAGCGTTTGCCCCAGCGGCTCGGCCCTGTGCGAGCTGACCTGTCCAACAGCAGATGCCGTGAAGTCTGTCTGCGCCAGACAGACTCCAGACATCCTGCTGCGGTTCATTGTCTGACCTGACACCCTGTGCTTCACGAGGGAGGAGTCCCTTCATCGTGACTGTTTTCATAAAAATGGTGCTGTGTTGTTGTTGTTTTTTTGTCAAGAACCAGGGCAGTTTGTGCTTTTGGTACTTTGTTTTTGTGTTTTGAACAACAGAGACTTGTCTTTTTTACACACACAGCTGAAACGTTATGTTTTGTGCATACATGAATGTCACCAGCTTTTCATAGTTTTTTACAAATAAAGTCTGGGTTTAAATGACTAGGTTCTCATACTACATGGGCGGACGAACCTGCAAAACTGTGAAGTGGGCCTGCTTCATCAGACCCGCTTCTGTCTCTTGTCCCGGTTCGCTGAGGAAGTTTTCGGCAGAACTGCTTGGCGAGGAACGAACCTGTTCCTGCTCCAGGACTGTCCAGCCTAAGAGGGGCCTGGTGCGGGTCTCTTCCGTTGCTCCCCGTCGTAAGCTGGTCTTTGTTGTGGGGGCCGGCGTTTGGCTGAGCGGTGTCGAGGCTGCGTGGGTCTGTTTCCGCTGGTGTCTCTGGGGGGGTGGGGGGACGAAGGCCTTTCTCGGCATCCCCTCGGGCAGGGCTTCAGCCTGTTTTTCGTCTTTGCTCCAGCCTGCTCTAGATGCGCTCCAGAGCTCTCCCGAAGAGTCTCATCGGTTCGATCGGGTGATAGAGGAAGGGGTACCGTTGTCCCTCCGGCAGGTCCATCAAAGTCAGCCACAGGTGGCGCTGGGCGATGACCACTTCAGCCATGCATCTCCCCTGAACGATGGCTGTGGTCCCCATCATACAGAGCACGAAGTCAGTCGCCCTACAAGCTTCCTCTAGGATGTATATCGCTGCCTTTTTGGTTGTCGTTACCTGGAGCTCTTGTAACTTCTCTGCCAGGTAGGCCTGTATCATGGCGGAAGTGTTCATCACTCGGACTACGAGGCCCTGAGCTCGGTAGCATTTTTCGAGCTGGGCGGCCGAGGCGCAGCAGGCTTTGCTGGGCTGAGTTGGCTTTGCGCCCGACGTCCTGGGGGGCAGGTGAGACGCCAGTGTGTCCTCCATCTGCGGGACATTGTCGATTCCTGCTACCTCCATCCCGGCGGCATAGAGGAACAACGAGATCGGCAGAAGCATGGGAGCCCTGGGTTTAGCCCAGGTGCGAGTTAGCTCCGTCAGGAAATCCGAAAAAATCGGCATCCTGTGCCTCGTGGCCGATTGCTGTTTTGCGTAGAAATAATTCCCCGCCAACCTCGTAACCTGTTGGCGAGATGGGGGTTCTGGCCAGCAGTGATGTCACTAACGCGTTACAAAGTAACGTGTTACTCTTGTCGGACCACTTTTTTCAGTAACGAGTAATCTAACGCGTTGCTATTTAAAATCCAGTAATCAGATTAAAGTTACTTTCTCCAAATTATTTTGCGTTACTTTTTTGTCATTTTCTGTAGTACTGTAATTTTATTTTATTTCCTCAATGCATCTCGGGGAGTGATTAAAAAAAAAGACTCGATTCTATGCGGAAATTGGGTCACTGCTGCGGCGGCTGTGAAACCTGACACCAGCGTGCCTGACAGAAACTGGACTGAGGTGCTCACACGGAGCTGAGGAGAAGGTCCTCCTACCTGCAGCTGAGAGGAGGACGAGTGATAAATAAAAAGACAGGACTCAAGGAGTGACGTGACGTCTGCTCTATGCGACCTGAGTTTCAGCACCGGCATCTTGTAGCACGCGTTAGTAGCATTAATGAGCATGTCGTTGCGGTCTCCTGTTTTCTTGCTAAAAGACCAGCGCAAATTCAAAGCTGTGCACACTGTTTCACAAGACCTGCAGCAGCAACACGTCTAACTTGAACGGACTAACGACATCATCTGAACCTGAACGAAGAAAAACAACTTGTAAACACCGATCACAGCAGCTGCAACTTTTATCAGGTAATTCAAATCAGTCCAGATCAATAACACAAATTGTAGGAGTTTTTAAATGATCTCTGAATTATGTCTGAAATGTTGTTGATGTGCAGGCTTTACTGAACGCTGCTAAGACGTCTTCCATCACGTCAACACTTCAGCACTTTATGAAAAAACTCAGACTGATAGTGTCAGACTCAGCATGTCCTGGAGCCCTGATGATGAGAGATGATGAGAGATTCAACCACCTCAACCGTTCCAAGAAGAGGTATTGTTCTTTTATTATTACTGTAATTAACCTTTTTAATTTAAAATTATAATCTTATTAACTTTTTTTTACCTCTTTGTGTTTTATTTCCAGAAGTTAGCAGCTGTTCTTCCTCTTCAGGGAAATCCACCTGCAGCTAAGAAGTCTGTGATGATGACCCTGATGCATGCTCAATAATCCAGGTAGAAAAATCTAAAAAAGCTAAGTCTGGGCCTCTGGACATTCAAAAAACAAAACAAAAAAATTGTAGAAACGTTTTGTCTTTCATCAGAAAGACTTCCTCAGTCTGAGGTGCTGTATTCAGCTCAGTCTTATAAATATCACCCTCTCACTGTGGAAACTGTGGAACAACCTGCCCCCCAACATTAGACAGGCCTCCTCCCATCACATGTTCAAATCCCTGCTAAAAAAAAAAAATTTCTCTATTATTTCAAACTGTGTGAGCTGACGTAGTGTATATATATTTTTTATTGTGTTTTCATTTTAATATTGTTCTTATACTGTACATTTTTATTATACTTTTACTGCTGTTAATATCATAATTTTTACCATTGGTGTGTGATACTGTTCTGTACATTTTTAAACCTCTTTTGTGTTGTGTGTGTGAAGCACCTTGATAACAGTTTATCTGTTTTAACTGTGCTATATAAATAAAATAGACTTGACTTGACTCACAGTGGATCAACCAGTTTGTTGATGACAGCTGAAACCAGCTGCTCACATGAGCAAGGAGGACCATCAGCCTAACAATGGATCATTAGCACCCTGATGGTTGTTTGCTATTCACAGAGGGCTGAGTGATACTAGCAACAACAGCATTGTAAGAGGGGGACAGTTGAACCTGGAGGCCTCCACCTCTGTTTAATGATGGATGGTTTCTTTTCACAAAGATGGCCTCCTTTACTCCTCTCTCAAACCATCGTTCCTCTCTATCAAGGATGTGAACATCTTCATCCCTGAAAGAGTGACCAGTGGCCTATACAAACTTATTGTTCACTTGACACATTTTCAAAATAAACATTTTATAAGTCTTAAAAACATATTATTTGTTTAGTGAAGTAAAGACACTATTTTTTATATAAAGCAAGTATTTCTTTATTCATTCAACCTTCATTTATGATATTGAAATCGAGAAATACCTTATTTTTTATCAAAAGTATTTATGTTTAATGAACTCAGACGGAAAAGGGTAGCGTGCCCTCTCCGGGTCGGGGAGGAGGTCCTGCCCCAAGTGGAGGAGTTTAAGTATCTCGGGATCTTGTTCACGAATGAGGGAAAACTGGAGCGTGAGATCGATAGGCGGATAGGTGCAGCGTCCGCAGTGAAGCGGGCGCTGTACCGGTCTGTCGTGGTGAAGAGAGAGCTGAGTCAAAAGGCAAAGCTCTCAATTTACCGATCGATCTACGTTCCCACCCTCATCTATGGTCATGAGCTTTGGGTTATGACCGAAAGAACAAGATCTCGGATACAAGCGGCTGAAATGAGTTTTCTCCGCAGGGTGGCTGGACTCTCCCTTAGAGATAGGGTGAGAAGCTCAGTCATCCGGGAGGGACTCGGAGTAGAGCCGCTGCTTCTCCACATCGAGAGGAGCCAGTTGAGGTGGCTCGGGCATCTGGTTAGGATGCCTCCTGGACGCCTCCCTGGTGAGGTGTTCCGGGCATGTCCCACCGGGAGGAGACCCAGAGGAAGACCCAGGATACGCTGGAGGGACTATGTTTCTCGGCTGGCCTGGGAACGCCTTGGGATTCCCCCAGAGGAGCTGCTCCAAGTGGCTGGGGAGAGGGAAGTCTGGGCCTCCCTACTTAGGCTGCTACCCCCGCGACCCGACCCCGGATAAGCGGAAGAAAATGGATGGATGGATGGATGGATGAACTCAGACTATTTTATGTTTTATAAAACCAAGTATTTCTGTTTAATAAAGTCAAGAAAGTCCATTATGTTTTTTGAATATTTTTAATTGGTAATTATTTTATTAAAACATTTAAATTTTTTATGTATAGTGACAGAGGGTTCTTGTTAGCAGCTGCTGAAAGTAACTAATAAAGTAACTTAGTAATCACTTTCCAAATCAAGTAATCAGTAACTTAACTAAGTGACTTTTCCCAAGGACTAATCAGTATTAAAGGGGACCACATATTGGTTTTTTAAATTTTTATGGTATGTCTGTGTGCTATCCAGACCCCGTTCATTCAATTTAATACAAAAAATAATTCTTAGATAATAAATTATACCCTTTTTAATTCTGCCATTTCTAACTTCCGTTCTAAACGACCTGTTTATGATAATGAGCTCTGAAGTCCACGCCCGTCAAAACTCTGTCTCCGCCCTCTGTAACTGCCAGTATCTCAAATCTGTTGTTGTTTTAAAATTAGCCTTTTTTTATTACTCGTTTGACTTACTGTTAGTGCTAGCTTAAAAAATAACTTACCGAAAGCTGTTTGTGTGCGCCGCCATTAGCTGCTCCTTTTTATCATGCCCTCCCGAATCCGAGCTCTTCCTCCTCCTTCGGTAACAAACAGCCCGCGTAGCTCCTGCTAGTTGCATGCAGCGCTTTGGTCCACGGCTGGCTGCACATCCAATCCAGACAAACGCAAAGAGTGTTTCCAGTTAATTTGTCCATATGAGGCAACCTAACCTCTGACCGGACCGGACCCACACTGTCCTCAAAAGCCAGCAGCTAACTGCAGCCCGATCTCTCCGGAAAAAAAAAAAAAGATGCCGCGACCGGGAAGCGAACCCGTGTCCTTCGGATAACGAGTCCAATTCACTACCTCTAGACCAACCGGGCAGTTATGCAAAAAGCAGTCTTTCATCGTATAAGAAACAATCACAACCACCTACATTTAGAACGCTGAAGTTTTGATTAGATTTTGATGAAGTGAAAGGTATTCTTAAAATAAATAAGTTGCTAATCTGAAAATATATCGATCAGTGGTGCTTGATGGTACAGACTGTCGTCCCGCGAGTAAGTGTGTGTGTGTGCACAGTTTTCTGCCGGCTGCGCGTTGGGAGCGATATTACACTAAAAATTGAACTAAAACGTAAAAATAACAATTATAAAGTATTATTATGTCGATGTATATATCTAGTTTCACCCCGATTTCTCCGAAACAAAAGGCTTTAAATAAAAAGGGGGAAAAAAAACGATGCCGTTGACAAGATGCGAACTCTGGTCTCCTGCGTGCCGCTCAAGTGTCGTAACCGCTCAACCAAACTGACAGTTGTGCAAGAGCAGTCCTTCATCATATAAGAAACAAGTCCAAACCGCGAGAGTGTGTGTGCACAGTTTCAACGAGACAGAGTTCATTCAAACAAGGTAATAAAACATTCTGGTTTTACTCAAGATGTGCTGCTGGCTGGAGCAGGGCTGAGCCCATAGCCCCCCCGGGGGCTAAATAAATGAATAAATAAATAAATGACCGCCAGGTCAGTTCCTAAACTGCTCGGCAACCGTGACGTTTTTTATACTGAAGTGGGTTGAGCCGCACCAGGGGTTGCTAGGTGAGGGGCTGGACTCAGGTTTGGTGTGGGTTGTGGCTGCGGTTTGTGACGTCACAAACCGCAGGAAGTGCAATCGGAGTGTTTCTATCTAAGATAAATAAATCTACTTAGAGTAAATAAACCACTGGGTGCATTTTTTTAGCACTAGGACTGTTTTTTTATGAAGTACATACCCAAAGTTCAGTAAAAAAAACATTAAAAAGTGAATTTTGAATGTGTGGTCCCCTTTAACTAAGTTACTTTTTCAATGTAACTATGCCATCACTGCTGGCCAGGCCATATGCAGCGTGTCCGTCACTCTGCGACACAAGTCGAACAAGGCGGGTATTGAAGCGTCTGTCTCTGGCTGAGCTGTCGTCGGTACCTGGGGAAAATCTTCTTCTTCCCTTTCTTCCTCGTTACCAGCTTCATCGTCTGAAATCTCACCAAAGGCTGTTAGTGAGAGCTCGTCTGCGTTTAACAGGCCTCGTGTGTCGAACTCAGCCATCAAGTCCCCGACAGGGGCCTCCATGTCCATACTGTCCCCCCATTCGACATGTCCACTGTCTTTGAGGTCAATGTTCTCAAGCTCCAGTGTGGGAGTGAGCGCCTCTGTAGCCGTTTTCGCATTGACCAGCCCTTAAAGGCCCGGGTGGCCCCGCCCCGCCCTCTAACCCGGGTTCAGCGTGTCCGCATTTTCCTTTTTTTCCCCGGCTCCGCCCTCGTTTTGGAACCATCTCCACCGTGGTTCCATCGGACCGCGGCCCGACGGGCCCAGTTTCACGTCATTTACTGCTCACATTTGATTCGTTGTTTGCAGCAGGGGCTGGACTGCTTCGTGTAGGGGCGAGACCAGAGGGCGTGACTAGCTGCGTGTTGAGTCATCAACTGCGATTTCGCCAGCGCACCTAAAAACACTCTATTTTCATCTAAAAACTACTTTTGAGTGCATAAAAATGATCGGAAACGTGTGTTTATATGCTTAACTTGCTAACTGTAGTGAAAAAACACATGAAAACTCAGTATTTATTTCGTTTTTTCCAAAAATTCGCAACCCGGAAGTCCGCTCGTAAATTTCGCCAGCGCACCTAAAAACACTCTATTTTCATCTAAAAACTACTTTTGAGTGCATAAAAATGATCGGAAACGTGTGTTTATATGCTTAACTTGCTAACTGTAGTGAAAAAACACATGAAAACTCAGTATTTATTTCGTTTTTTCCAAAAATTCGCATTCTGAGCTTTTCGGTAAGAACTGCCCACCCACGTCAAGTGAACACCCCACCCACTTCAAGGCTTGCTCTCCGGACAGTGCGCAATCAACGAGGGCGGGCCAGAGCTGGCTCTGGGCCAACCAGAGACGAGCGGGACCGGGGAGGGCCGGCAAATGCGTAAACGGCTTGTGAGGTCCAGGTCTCGTGGTGCTACGGTGCCACCCATGGCCTTGGCCACAATGTCCATGCGACATTTCCTCACGGCCTCCAGTATCTGGTTATAGTATGGACAGGAGTCGGGGGATTCCAGTGCCGTCTTAGCGTGCAACATCCCCAGTGTTACGCCCCGAGGGGTCAAGTAACAAATTGAGGGACACGAGACCAGAAAAAAGGGTTAAAAGAAAACATTTATTTTAGGCTCAGCTGCGCCGTCTCCAGCAGTCCTAAAAACAAACAGAAAAAAAGTCAGTCCAAACCCTCAGCTTTCCCCGTGTCCCTCTCAAAGTAATTAAATTAAAGTCGGACCTGGTGAGTCGATTCAAAGAAATATAAAGACACTTCCCCCAGGCCAACTGCGATACAGCCGTCGAAGCTGGAGAAAATGCCCGACTAGTAAACAAAACCCCCACCTAATCTAAACAAAATGCGAAAACTAGACAATCGATCTCACCAGGTCGAAAACAAAACAGCTTCAGGTGGACAACAGAACGACAGATGGTCTTCTCCTTCTCACAGCAACAGAACGACAGCAGGTCTTCTCCTTCTTCTCACAGCAACAGAACGACAGCAGGTCTTCTCCTTCTTCTCACAGTTTCATCTTCGGCTTCATCAACATCAAACGGCAACATTAGGCATTAGGCTTCTTCACACTCGACCATGACTCCTTCTCTCTGCATCTGTAGCTTGGACCTCCTTCTGCTTCTGCTGTTTTGAGCTCTGCTTAGCTTTTGCAGCTTGGACCTCTGCTCTCAGTCTCTTCTGCGTCTGCTGCTGCTTCTGATTCATCTGGTCAGCTGCTTCTTCATCGGCTGCTCCTTCATCTGCTCTGCTGCTGTATAGACCTCAGCTCCTCTGCTGCTGCATCTCTCACCCCTTGGGCGTCTTCAGACTGGACCTAATAAAGTGAAGAAACAACCACCCCACCTGCAGCACTTCAATTAACCCACAGCTGCAGCCAATTAGCCTCCCAAAACACCACTGAACACCACTAAACACCACTAAACACATCATCCCTTTGACCTGACTGAAATGACATCCCCATGGGGATGTAACACCCAGGTAGACGGGACAGGCCTCCTGGGTGTCCGTCGCCGAGAGGGAGTAGCCGCAGCTATTGGTGCAGACTCGGGAGCTGGGGCTCTCTGGCCTGCTGGTCTTCTTAGAATTTTTGGATTTTCGCTTTCCCTTCTCAGGAGCCATGGCTGAAAAGAGTTGAGCTGGTTAGCAGAGCTAACGTTGTCCGAAGACGTCTCCGTCGTCACGTCGCTTTCACTGGCTAGCCTGCTACTCGTTAGCAGGGTAGCAGTGTGACACAGTTAGCACTGTCGAGCGAAGCAACTGCGAAGAGAGAAGAAAAAAACCTTGAGGTTAAATAAAAGACGCTGGACTAGATTTCGCTAGCCCAGCAACACACAGGAATTTTTCTCTGTACGCTCAGTGTAGGGAGCGAGCTCACCTCCGGTCGAGTGATGAAGCTACAGAGAAGTCCAACAAAGTTCAGGTGTAAGCGAGGTGAAGGGCAAAAGAGAAAGATAGATGGGCGCAGGCGTCTTTATACCAAGAGGGCGGGGCCTCTGTGGTGACGCTGACGCCCACCTGCCGTAAAGGCGTGAATGCATTACTTCAGGTGAACCGCGCGGGGGCGCAATTCCCATAGTCATGGTTGCATCGCAGTGAACTGACTGATAAGGGAACAACCAAAGTTTCATAATTTCCCTTCACAGCATACAAAAACATGACTTTAGCATTGGCGCCCTGTGCGATCAACACCCTCCCCCCCCACCCCCCCAGCAAGGTTGCCGGGGGGGGTCCTTTCCAGTGGGGGTCCTCTCCCAGAAATTTTTGAATAAAATAGATGCCATTTCCTGCATCCTGGTGTATTTTAATGGGTTGTTTAACATCTAATTTTACCTACATATATAAACTATTCAATAAGTGCTCCCCTTTTGAGCATGCATCAGGGTATTCAATAAGTATTTTAGAGTTAATGGCAGAACAAGAAGTAGCCTGAGACAAACATGTAGCATGAATACATTATGAACATTATTCAAGAATTGTTTCTATAAGAACATTATCAAATATTTTATGTGAATGATAAGATACTAGCAATAACATCATTGTAAGAGGGGAACAGTTGAACACGGAGGCCTCCACCTCTGTTTAATGATGGAAGGTTTCTTTTCACAAAGATGGCCTCCTTTACTCCTCTCTCAAACCATTGTTCCTCTATATCAAGGAGGAAAGATGACTGAGTTTGTCACAGCTCCTCAGACTGAAGAAGTATTTTTGATACAAAGAAGAATCTGTCCAGAGGACTACATTTACTGAGCTTGCATCAGGACAATAATCTGTAAAGCTTTAGTACATTTGATTTGGAAAACACATTTGACTTAACCAATTAATATATTTTCAATGGCAAAATGTGCAGGTTTATTTCAAATTACCTTCATACTATTCCATTTCATTGCTTTATGTATTTATTCTTACTTTTTATAACAATATAACGAGTCACTACTGTAGTTTAGAAAGTGTTTATATTGGAAATAATTCTTGTTGACACAGTTACAACAGCTCACCTGTTCCTTCATACTGACAGGAACAATCCCCTCATTGCTCCTGGCTCTTTTCTTGACACTAAATCACATTTTAAAAATTGTCATAACTCAGCACAAATCTCCCTTTTTTACAAAGTGTTATGATCAACTCAGGCCAGTTCAGTGGCAGCTGGTCTTTTTTTTATGGGGGGGGGCATAAACTGTTTATTTAAAAAAAAAAAACATGTGTAGAAGTGTGCATAATTATGTTTGTATACTGTAAAGTAAGTTTGATCATGTTTTTATTTGTATATATCAAGTGTATCCATTTGTATAAAACTATCATTAATAAAACATGGTTCATCTTCAACTTGTTTGAGGCATCAGTGTGAAAAGAGAATGGGAGTGTTCTGCTTCCACTTTTCAATTTTTGGACAACTTCTATCATATTATGTAATAATTATTTTAGTAATACAAGTTCATATTATAAATAGAATTGTGAGGGACCGGACTTAAATAAGGACAAAGGTGTTCAAAAATCTGCCAAATAATTCAATTTAATAGTTCCAAAAATAAACTAACAAATAATTAAATTTCAATGAAAAATAAATCAAAAGATAATAACAAATGTGGGCCCAACTTAAACAGCTCAACTGAAGTCTAACAAGGAGGAATGATTCTAGATTAGATTTTAAATAACTGATTTATGGGGAAGAAAAATTATCTATTTTACTGTGATTATGTTATTTCAACAACCTAGTAAACAAAACAACTTGATATTATATATGAATGTTATAATATAATGTGATACGATAAATAAGACTGACTTATCTAATAAGTATTAGACAAATGATTATTTTATTATTAACCGTGTGCTGCCCAGCCCACTAAACACAGGGATAGCAGTTATATTTGTGCTTTTTATCTGTAGAATAGGAGAGTTTGCAAGTGTCATAACACTGACCATCATTATTTAAGCTTGCATTATTAGCTTGGGTCATGGGCACTTAAGAAAATCTTCCATGGCACATTTTTATAATAATAATAATAATGCATTTTATTTGGTAGCGCCTTTCAAAGCACTCAAGGACACTTTAAACACAATAAAAACAGTATAAAATAACTATATACCGGTAAAAAGAAAAATTAAAATCAATTAAAAAACACACAAAAAAGAAAATATATAAAATAACTACATAAAAAAGAAAAATTAAAGTGAGAAGGCTAACTTGAACAGATGAGTTTTGAGTTTTGATTTGAAGGTCAGAAGGCAGTCAATGTTACGGATGTCTGGGGGAAGAGCGTTCCAGAGTTGGGGAGCAGAGTGAGAAAAGGCTCTGTGTCCCATGGTGCGGAGGCGGACAAGAGGCACGTTGAGGTGGATGGAAGAGGAAGAACGAAGGGAGCGTGAATGGGTGGTAATGTGCAGGAGATCAGACAGGTAAGGAGGGGCGAGGCTATGAATAGCCTTGAAAGTGTATAACAGGATTTTAAATTGAATTCTGAATAAATACTTAATAATTCAATGTTAATAGGAGCTAGTTACTTGCAAGGGGCTTTGTTTTCATTATCCAAATCAATACAGTGTTAAGATATAGTTTAACACCTCCAGTGACATTTATTTAGTAAATAAAATTATTAATATTTGATATTTTTTTATAAGCAAATTTAAATAAATGTAGCCATCAGAGTCCAATACAATAACCAGGCGGCTAGCGCTAGCATGCTAACAAACAAACAAAGAAAAAAACAAACTCACCACTTCCCACTTGCAGTCAGCTGAAGGCTTTTTTCACAGAGCCATCTAATATCTGAGAGGCATATCAGTCAGAAATGCAAATAGATATTAGATAAAGGGCTTTCAATTATTTAAAACTTACCTGATCAAGCCTGCTTGAGTCACTGCACAGCTCTGTAATCCCAGACAAAAANGTTCTGTTCGTATAGCTCACTTTGGACTCTTCAGGGCATAGAAAAATGTGCCCAGAACAATCCCATTGTTTTGTAACGTGGGAGCATCAGTACGCATGCGCCAGTTATAACGAGAGTCAATGGATCAGATAAGAGCTCCCCAAACAGGAAATACGTAACCAATCAGAAAACGTTTTTTGAAACAAACAATATAACTCATCATTACTCATAAACTATTTATCCTACACAACTAAAAACATATATGCATATATTTTGAAATATTTTTTATGTTATTATTTCATTTTTATTATTTTTTCTTAAAAGTATTAAATGTCAAATGGTCCAGAACTTCCAGTGGGGCGACGCTCTGGCACCCTCTATTGGTCGTCCGCCCCTGGGCCAGTTTCATTAAAGAGTTGAATCATCTAACATCTCAGGCCACTTTCATATAGAGGAGGTCTTCTCCAGACTCATATATTATTTAAATTACATAACAGTATGTTATGTCACAATGTCACACACCACAAAATTCATTGACTTGATAATTAACTTAAATGGTGATATGCAGCCAAAGTTCAACATCATGTCTCACCTGTTTGATCTCTCTCATTTACAAACTGCAGCTGTTTGAATGAAAAAGTGTCAATGTTTGTACATTTAGCTGTGTCTGTTTCCAGAGCCTTTCTCTTTTTAATTATTCTGTTTTCTGCACCTCCCTTACTTTTTCTCCCTTCAGTCTTTCCACTGACTGCACTTACGTGTCACCTCCGGGCACGCATCAAAAACTAAACTAAAAGTGGAGGTAGGATGGCCCCCGCAGCTGCTACAGTGATAAACTGATGACATGGGAATAAATGAAGGGTGGGACGGCCCATAGTGCGGTAGTAGTGTTCTGTATTATATGTTGTTAAAAACAAAAGTTGTAAAAGATTAAAACTATTAAAAAACAAGGAGCGGCATATACTCTTCTTCTTTTCTCTTTTTCCTAAACTGGGCAATGTTATGCCGCTCCCTGCTGGAGGCCGCCCTGTGCGGCAACACAGTTCGCCCATAGGAGGAACCACCACTGCTTGTAACCAGAGAGGCAGTACTAGGGTTGGGCATCGTTTGACTTTGAGCGATTCCGATTCTTCGTTTTGATTCCAATTCTTTTCGATTCCCAATTCCGATTCTATTTGTAGATGGGGTTTAAAAAAGACATGTAAATTCAATTCAGTGCAGTTTACAAAGTATTAATACTGTATAGTGCCAAGTCACAACAAAAGTTGTCTCAGGGTGTTGCACAGAAACAATCAAATATAAAAATAATAAGTTAACCAAAACTTTCATATAAAAATAACAAGTTATCTGTTTATATGAGACTGCTTTGAGTTTAACTCGATCATGTTATAAATGAGCTACATCAGTTAGGCAGAGTTATTTCTGGATGAAATAATTTGAACTTTTATTAGAATTTTAATGCTATGAACTTTTTACTGTTTGTTAAATATACTGTGAATTTCTCACAGGGCTATTTTCAACCAGTATATAAATATCAAACTTATGAACTTCAATATGTTATGAGCTGGTGAAGATTCTCAGTATTCTCAGTATTCTCAATATGTTATGAGTTTTCTTGTCGCAGGGGTACACTTTCACAAGAGAGCTTTACGTTTGAAAATATCATAGAAACACATTTCCACATGTCCAGTGTCTGATGCTGCAACCGTGTTACTGAGCTCCCACTGATGAGCTAACCTGCTGCAGAATATCAAACAAAATTATTATTATTATTATTATTATTATAAAAAAGAGCAACTTGTACAATCCATCCAGGTTTGCAGCAGGTACAGTATAAAATCAGAAATGGTTCTTGTTGAGGAAAATGAGACGTTTAAGATGGCCGCACTCAGTCCGGCTGCAGCTTTGTGGGCTCTCAGTTCATCTCTAGCTTTTAGTAATTTTAATAGTGTTTTTGTACCTGACTCTGCACGTTTTTTTGTGGGTGAATTATAGCCGAACTGAACTGTTAAGAATTGGAGCGGATTTACCACAGGGCACAGCTGATATCAGCAACAAACTCAAATCAGCGCTCGGCAAAATGGGGCTGTTAAGGTCAGCATCCTGGAAGCAGCAACGAATGTGCTCCGGTTCACGCTCCAGTGGAAAGAAAAGAAAGCGGTGCTCCCGGGGTCAGAAGCGAGGGTGCAAGGCAGGAATTATGGCAAGACTGAAGGCAGACGCTAAAACCGGGAGACCCCCGATGCCGGCTCTTTTTCTGTCTAACGGCCGCTCGCTGGACAACAAAATGGATCTACTTCGTCTGAGAGTGACCACGTCGGAGGAGATGAGGAGGTGCTCTGTGCTCTGCCTATCGGAAAAGTGGATTTCTAAGGAAACACCGGATTCTGTGCATGAGCTGGATAACAGACTCTTTTTCAGAACGGACCGGTGCACCGAGACTACGGGAAAACACGGGGCGGCGGTGTGTGTGTTTACGTGCACAATGATTGGTGCTCAAACTGTGCGGTTATCAAAAGCCTTTGCTCAGCTGCTGTGGAGCTGATCACAGTAAGGTGCCGTCCTCATTATTTACCCCGTGACTATTCAGTGATCCTTATCACTGTTATCTACATTGCCCCAGATGCTAATGCTAAAGTCGCTCTTGAAGAAATTCATGACTTACTCAGCTTGCTGCAGTGTAAATATCCAGAGACGCTCTGCATTGTTTCAGGTGACTTCAATCACGTGAATTTAAAGGACTACCTCCCATCCTTCAATCAGCACGTTTCCACAGCAACAAGAGGAAGTAAAACGCTCGACCATGACTACACAAATGTGAAAGGGGCATACACAGTGAAGCCACGCCCACCGCTCGGGGCTTCTGACCACTCCTCTCTGCTCATGGTCCCAGCACAGCTTCCCCCACTGAGACGCTCTAAGCCAGAACAAAGAGAGAGCAAACTCTGGCTCCAAGACAGCACCCCCATGCTGAGAGACTGTTTTGGAAATACGAACTGGTTTATTTTCAGGGAGGCAGCAGCTGATAGAAACTCAGTGAATCTGAAATTATATGCTTCATCTGTATTGGGTTATATCAACACATGCTATGAAAACGTATCCATAAAAAAACATGTTAAATCTTACCCCAACACAAAACCCTGGTTAAATAAAGAGGTTCGCACCTTGCTGGCAGCCAGGAACACTGCATTCAAGTCTGGAGACTCAGAGAAGCTGAGAAGGAGCAGGAAAGAGCTGGTTGCTGCATTAAGAGGGCCAAAACCACATATGCACAGAGGATCGAGGGTCAGTTCACCTCACATGACCCACGGAGCATGTGGAGAGGCATCAAATGCTTAACAGATTACAAGAGTAAGTGCAAACAATGCCCCAAAGACCCATCTCTGCCTGATGCCCTCAATAAGTTTTATGCACGCTTTGAGGACCCAAATAGACCACCCAGCACCAGACTCACCACACCACCAGATGAAGAGCATCTCAGCGTGATCGTAGCAGCAGAAGTGAGAGGCAGTCTCAGAAGGATCAACCCTCATAAAGCAACTGGACCGGACAACATCCCGGGGAAAGTTCTGAAGGAATGTGCGGATCAGCTCTGTGAGGTGCTGGCTGACATCTTCACCACCTCACTTGCACTGGAGTCAGTTCCCACCTGCCTGAAGACCGCCACCATCATCCCAGTCCCAAAGAGCTCCACAATGACTGGTCTGAATGACTATAGGCCGGTGGCTCTCACTCCGATAGTCGCAAAATGTTTTGAGAAACTGATCATGTCCCACATCAAGAGAACCGTCAACATCAACGAGGACCCTCATCAATATGCATACTGCGAGAACCAATCAACAGAGGATGCCATCTCCTCTGTGGTCCACATTGCTCTCACCCACCTGGATCAGAAGGACTCATACGTCCGTATGCTCTTTGTGGACTTCACATCTGCCTTTAACACCATGATCCCCCAAACTCTGATAGACAAACTATCCACACTTGGACTGAAGCCCCTCCATTTGTAACTGGGTCTTAGACTTCTTAACAAGCAGACCACAGTCCGTGAAGATCCACAACTTCTCCTCCTCCACCATTACCCTCAGCACTGGCTCTCCTCAAGGATGTGTGTTGAGCCCTCTCCTGTTCACTCTGCTCACATATGATTGTACAGCCACACATCCAGGCTGTCATATTGTTAAGTTTGCAGATGATACAGCAGTGGTGGGATGCATCACAAACAATGATGAGTCCAGCTACAGGCAGGAGGTGGAACACCTGGAGAGCTAGTGCAAAGAGAATAACCTTCACATGAATGTGAAGAAGACAAAGGAGATGATTGTGGACTTCAGAAGGAACAAACACACCCACTCCACTGAACATAAGTGGATCTGCAGTGGAGGTGGTCTCCAGCTACAAATACTTGGGTGTACACATGAGTGATGACCTCAGCTGGAGCAACAACACCACCAGCCTGATCAAGAAAGGTCATCAGAGACTCTACTTCCTCAGACGGCTGAGACGAGCTGGTCTGAGCAGCCCAGTCCTCACCTCCTTCTACAGGTGTGCAGTGGAGAGCATCCTGTGCTCCAGCATCAATGTGTGGCATGGAGGCTGCACAGTTGCAGAGAGGAAAGCTCTACAGAGAGTGGTGAAGGCTGCACAGAAGTCTGTTGGAGTCAGTCTCCCCACCATCACAGACATTTACACCTCCAGATGCAGGAAAAGAGCCACTTGCATCATGAAAGACCCCACTCACCCAGCACACTCACTCTTTGCCCCACTCCCCTCAGGACGGAGGTTGAGGAGCATTAAATGTAGAACCACTAGACTGAGGAACAGCTTCTACCCTGAGGCTGTTAGACTCATGAATAAATAATCAATATGAATAAACACTGCAAAATATCACATCATGCTGATGCTGATCTGGTTTCTTGTTGCTGTGTTCATCTGTGACCATCTGCTCATACAGACTCGTGTTCGTGCTGCTGTTTATAATGATGTTTTTCTACTACATTAGGGCTTAGTGTATTACTAGTTGATGTTTTTCTTAGTTAATCCTAGGTGTTATTACTGTTTTTCTCTTGCATGTTGTTGTTGGATGTAACTGGGACCCTGTGTACATAATGTCGTTTTCATCACATATACCACATGTGGTGCAAATGACAATAAAGACTCTCTGACTCTGACTCTCTGACTCTGAAATGATCATATCTGCTTCTCAGGTAGTATGCATGAGTATTCTGGACAGACAGTGTCTCTTGCAGTGGACAACACGTTTGCTGGGTGTGGGAGAAGCTTGAACACAAATATGAGAATGCAAGATCTGACAGCAAATGATATGTCGTGTGTTAGTTCCACCACCAACAGCAGGGTCCTCAGACAGAACGGCTGGTGGAATGTCCTGGTATATCTGTAGCCCTCTCTCCACTTGTTTCTTCAGGGACAAGGAGCTGTGACATTATGTTCTGTGCCTCTTCCTCAGTAAAAAGCTCCTCCAGTGGAGACTTTCTGGACAGACTGCAGGGAGGTGGTTCCTAAACAAACAACAGGTTCATCAGTATTATCAGTAAAAAGGGATTATTAAATCATTATTAAGATTGAGAATGTACATAATTTCAGCTTTTATACACTTACACTCTTCTCCTCATCCTCCACTCCCTCATTCTCAGGCCTGTTGACCACAAAGAACATTACTAGTATTTAGATTTCAGATTTTAATAGTTGAAAAGACCAGTTGTGCATGAATGACATTTCACTCGCTCATTAATCTTTCTCTGGATTTTCTCCCAGACATATATCTCCATCTAAATTCAACACTTGCTCTTCTCAAGGGCAGACGTGTCTTCTCGTTCTCCGCTTTGCTTTTGCTTTGTCTTGTCTGTGAAACTGTCTGAGAGCCTCTCTTCTACAAAATATTCTGAATCGTAACTATGGACTTCAATTTGGTCAGTTGGTCCCTCAACACAACTGATATTTCTTTAAAGAGAAGACAGGTTGTAGGCGAGCCGATTTGCGCTGTTGGCATACACACAGCTGGATATCTCATCTACTTGGAAGACATGATGATGTGTCTATCTCTGCTGTCATCTGTGGATCATAAGGATACATAATTAATTGGATTCATAATAACTGGTTCCTGCTTTTGGGATTCGGCTGGTTCCTGGTCTATCAACAAAGAAGGAAGACATTGGTGGCAAATCTGGAGCTGTTCAGGCTGCCTGCCTTACATGATGGCTTGGTTTATGTCTTGGAAGTGAGTGGACTGACACAGACTGAAGGTATATGTCAATAAGTTCTGCCTGTCCCCCCAAAAATCGTGTTTATCTGAAATTTGTCTCACTTACTGGCCTTGATGTTGATGTGTACTTATCTAAAAACAAAAAACAAAAAGATTTATAGCACTACATTTCTAGTAAAGTGATGATTATAGAAAATATGTGACCAATGAGTTTGTCTACCTTCAAGCCATTTCAGTGTTAAACATAATATTCCTATTTGATTGTGTTTTTCTTCTAAACAGTTCCATATACTTTGACTCTTTAGCACTGTGCAAAATAAATAAATAAATATATGTCACATTACGAGGCGATTCTGGTCCACCATCCGGCGTCTCAGGGGGGAAAAGCGGTACGCAACCAACACCATTTATGGTGGGGATGGCGTGCTGTTGACCTCAACTCGGGATGTTGTGAGTCGGTGGGCGGAATACTTCGAAGACCTCCTCAATCCTACTGGCACGTCTTCCACTGAGGAAGCGGAGCCTGGGGACTTTGGGTCGGGCTCTCCAATCTCTGGTGCTGAGGTCGCCAAGGTGGTTAAAAAGCTCCGTGGTGGCAGGGCTCCGGGGGTGGATGAGATTCGTCCTGAGTTCCTTAGGGCTCTGGATGTTGTGGGGTTGTGTTGGCTTACGCGACTCTGCAATATCGCGTGGACATCGGGGGCAGTTCCCTTGGATTGGCAGACTGGGGTGGTGGTTCCCCTATTCAAAAAGGGGGACCGTAGGGTGTGTTCCAACTATAGGGGGATCACACTCTTAAGCCTCCCTGGTAAGGTCTATTCAGGGGTTCTGGAGAGGAGGGTCCGTCGGATAGTCGAACCTCGGATTCAGGAGGAGCAGTGTGGTTTTCGTCCTGGTCGTGGAACACTAGACCAGCTCTACACCCTCAGCAGGGTCCTGGAGGGTGCGTGGGAGTTTGCCCAACCAGTTTACATGTGCTTTGTGGACTTGGAGAAGGCATTCGACCGCGTCCCTCGGGGGGTTCTGTGGGGGTACTCCGGGAGTATGGGGTACCAGGCCCTTTGATATGGGCTGTTAGGTCCCTGTACGACCGGTGTCAGAGCATGGTCCGCATCGCTGGTAGTAAGTCAGGCTCGTTTCCGGTGAGAGTTGGACTCCGCCAAGGTTGCCCTTTGTCACCGATTCTGTTCATAACTTTTATGGACAGAATTTCTAGGCGCAGCCAAGGTGTTGAGAGGATCCGTTTTGGTGGCCTTAGAATCGCTTCTCTGTTTTTTGCAGATGATGTGGTCCTATTGGCTTCATCAGATCGTGATCTACAGCTTTCGCTGGAGCGGTTTGCAGCTGAATGTGATGCGGCCGGGATGAGGATCAGTTCCTCCAAATCCGAGGCCATGGTCTTGAGCCGGAAAAGGGTAGCATGCCTTCTCCAGGTCGGGGAGGAGGTCCTGCCCCAAGTGGAGGAGTTTAAGTATCTCGGGGTCTTGTTCACGAATGAGGGAAAACTGGAGCGTGAGATCGATAGGTGGATAGGTGCAGCGTCCGTAGTGAAGAGGGTGCTGTACCGGTCTGTCGTGGTGAAGAGGGAAGAGAGAGCTGAAGAGAGCTGAGTCAAAAGTGAAGTGGTGAAGAGAGAGCTGAGTCAAAAGGCAAAGCTCTCAATTTACCGATCGATCTACGTTCCCACCCTCATCTATGGTCATGAGCTCTGGGTTATGACCGAAAGAACAAGATCTCGGATACAAGCGGCTGAAATGAGTTTTCTCCGCAGGGTGTCTGGACTCTCCCTTAGAGATAGGGTGAGAAGCTCAGTCATCCGGGAGGGACTCGGAGTAGAGCCGCTGCTTCTCCACATCGAGAGGAGCCAGTTGAGGTGGCTCGGGCATCTGGTTAGGATGCCTCCTGGACGCCTCCCTGGTGAGGTGTTCCGGGCATGTCCCACCGGGAGGAGACCCAGAGGAAGACCCAGGACACGCTGGAGGGACTATGTTTCTCGGCTGGCCTGGGAACGCCTTGGGATTCCCCCAGAGGAGCTGCTCCAAGTGGCTGGGGAGAGGGAAGTCTGGGCCTCCCTACTTAGGCTGCTACCCCCGCGACCCGACCCCGGATAAGCGGAAGAAAATGGATGGATGGATGGATGGATGTCACATTACAACTGTCATCTTTGAAGTGTTTTGGAAGATCAAAGTGACTGGCTATTTTTATTTAATAGATTTTTGTGCAAAATTTTCTATAAATAATTTAAAATAAATGAATAATAAATTACTGATGTATTAAGTGAAAAGAAACCCTCCATCATTAAACAGGGGTGGAGGCCTCCGGGTTCAACTGTCCCCCTCCTACAGTGCTGTTATTTCTAGTATCACTCAGCCCTCTGTGAATAGCAAACAACCATCAGGGTGCCAACGATCCATCGTCAGGCTGATGGTCCTCCTTGATCATGTGAGCAGCTGGTTTCAGCTGTCATCAGCCAACTGGTTGATCCACTGTGAGAGGGTGCTATTTATAAGACTGAGCTGAATACAGCTTCTCAGACTGAGGAAGTCTTTCGGACGAAAGACGAAAAGTTTCTACAGTTTTTTTTTTTTGCTTTATTTTGTTTTGTTTTTTGAATGTCCAGAGGACCAGACTTAGCTTTTTTGGATACTGATGTATTATTTTGTTGTTTGAGCGTGTGTGAGTACATGAATTGTTGCAGACAGGGGAATGATAGCTTTTATACGGGGAAAAACAAAAGGTTGAAAACAACTTGTGAATGCATCTGTTTAAGGTGCCCTCTGGATGTCTCCCATTGAAGACTCTTTGGAAACACCACACTGCTGGAAGTGTCAGGGCAGACAAATGACTCACTAGAAAGATTATGTCTCATTGCTGGCTTGGGAATTCCTTGCTGTCCCACTGGATGCCTTTTCGGTTGTGGCTTGGGAGACAGATTTCTAATGTTCCCTGTTCAGACTGTTGCCCCCCTTGACTTAGATTTACAGGAGTGGATTTGTTATTTCAAGGAAGGTGACTTACTTTTTCTCTAATAGTTACCTAATAAACACTACTGTATATGCTTTACTCAAGTTTGGTCAATGCAGATCGTTTTATAGAATTATACTTGCAAAAAGATCTTATTAATATTTTTATGAATGCCTAAACTTTACTACAGTACCTTTTGGCTCTTATATAGCAATATAAGATATAAGATATATATAATATATATAATATATATACAAGGAGTCCTCGAGTTACGGCGCCCTCGACATACGGCAACTCGGACTTACAAACGGACCTACGAACAATACAGTTGTACATTTAATACAGCAGTTGTACATTAAATACAGCACTGGTATGTGTTTTTAGATGAAAGTGTGCTAGCTAATCGTTTGTAAACAAAGTTCTGTGCATGTTTATGAGTCACATGTTGAAAAACGAGTGTGCGGCGCAATGTTAGCATACATTTAGCATACAATTTCCGACTTACGAACGAAAATCCGCACTTACGAACGACACGTGCTATGGGTTCCGACCTACGGCAAATCGACCTACGAACGGTCCTTAGGTCCGGAACTCGTTCGTAACTCGAGGACTTCCTCTATATATAAATATATAATATAATATATATATAATATATACAGTTTTGACTGTAAGCAGCTGTCTATCTCCACTGCGTTTTCTACCTTTGAACTGAATATGTTTGAGTTGGGCTATGTTCCTCTGCTTCTGTGCGCCGTCATCTACTGGCCTCCTAAGTATAATAAGGACTTCATACGAGACTTTTTTGATTTCTTGGGTGATTTCATATCCAAATATGAACAAATTTTAATTATTGAAGATTATAATATTCACGTGTTGCACTGGAAAGCCACTGGTGTAAGATTTCTTAGATGTAGTGGATGCTTCTGGCCTCAGTCAGTGGAGGGTCCAACCCATGAACGTACGCACACCCTAGACATTGTTTAATCTTATGATTTATCTATCTGTAACTTGGAAATAGGTGATTAATTGTTTTCAGACCATATGCCTGATTTATTTGCTTTTATTCCTGTTTCTAAACCTGTTAAGTCCTGTGCTCCTGCTCAACGCTGCCATGTTTGTAACTTGTCCTCTGCTGCCCATTTCCTCACTGTCTTTATTTGTTTAGATTCACAGCTCTCTGTGTCTCAAAGCACTAAGGAGCTTTCCTTATATTTTGATTATTTGTGCAATATGCTTTGAATGATGTGGCCCCGATTAAAACCAGGCGATCAAAGCCAAGATCTGACCCATGATCGAGTGACCATACCTGTGCTATTAGACAGGAATAAAGGAGAAATGAATGAAGTTGAGAAAGGACAAACTCCAAGTTTCTTTTTATATACTGAGAGAAAGTTGGCATCGGTATCAACGAGCTATGAAAACAGCCAGAGTACAAGTCCTCTTTCTTTCAGCTGAGGAGCCTGTCAAAAATCAAGCCCATCCTTTCTAGAAACCACTTAGAGACAGTAATCCATGCTTTTATTACTTGATGCCTGGATTATTCTAACTCTCTTTTGTTCAGAGTTAGCCCGGCCTCGCTCTTACGGTTACATCTGGTACAAAATGCTGCTTCACAATTTTGTGTGGTACAGGCAGGCGTGAGCACATCACTCCAGATTTAATGTCCCTTCCTTGGCTTCATTTCCAGTTCCAAAACCATTTAAAAAATTTATTTTGTTTTTAAGTCTTTGAAATGTTTTAGTCCCTCTTATTTTTCTGAACTGTTTCACATTTACATGCCATCACATGCTCTTGGATCCTCTGACCAGATGCTTTTAGCAGTCCCGAAAACCTTTTATAAATCCAGAGGAGACAGAGCCTTTTCAGGCCCGGAGCAGCGACCGCCGATTGCTCCGCCGCATCCCACTTCACCGGCCGACACCACCAGCTCACCGCGGGATCCAGTGACTACCCCGCTACTGCTACTGTCCTTGCCATCAGCCGGCCCCACTGGGGACACAGAGCCGATGGTCGGCGGAGAGGCCTGCTACGGCCGGGAGCTTGCCTCGATGCTCCGCCTGGCAGCCTCAGATGTTAGAGGGACACTGAGCTAACATGCCAATGCGAAGAAACGGCTGTGTGGCCTTGGATGCTGCTGGAACACAGAGCTAACATGCTAATGGCTGTGCAACCTCGAATGCTGCTGGAACACAGAGCTAACATGCTAATGGCTGTGCAACCTCGGTTGCTGCTGTTTATTTTTGTACCTATTTTTGTACCTATTTTGTTACTACTGATGCCAGTTATGCATTTTTTTTATTCATATATGGAGTTGTTTTATATTATGATACTGATGCCTTTATGTGTAATAAACTGATTATTTTATCATAACTTTCGCCTCTGTTATTTTTAATGTTAGTAGTGTAGAATTAATTCATAGCCAATAGTTATTTGCACAACTATGTACATATCATCATGATTCCACTAATAAATCTCAATTTAAAACTGTGGATTGGGAACTTGAAAAGTTTGTGTTGTCTGAATGTTGAAGGGACAGTTTCTGAACATTCAGGGGACGTTGTCTGAACATTCGGGGGACGTTTCTGAACATTCAGGGGACGTTGTCTGAACGTTCGGGGGACAGTTTCTGAACATTCAGGGGACGTTCTCTGAACGTTTTATGGAGTTTCATTTGGACGTTCAGTGAACGTTTTCTGCAAACGTTCAGAGGACGTTGATGACAACGTTCAGAGGACGTTGTCTGAACGTTCAGGGGACAGTTTCTGAACATTCAGGGGACGTTCTCTGAACGTTTTATGGAGTTTCATTTGGACGTTCAGTGAACGTTTTCTGCAAACATTCAGAGGACGTTGATGACAATGTTCAGAGGACATTGTCTGAACGTTCAATGTTAGCTGGGATTAAGACAGAAGTTTTTTTTTTTTTGTCCTATCAAAATACTAAAAGTAAACTTTAAATCCTCAAGACTTTTTGCGGCATGGAACCATATTGCTACTCAGTGATTGCCAGCAAAATCCAAATCAAAGTTTTGAGACCAAGTTAAGTCTAGTTTTGTTTCTTAGAGCAATGCTTATCTAAAAATATATCAAATTCACTAATGGTTAGCAGATTAGTGGTTGCAATGCTAAACGTAGAATCGGAGTCACACTTCAGTGCTTCATACCATTTAGAGATTCATTAATATTGTATATTTATTCTAGGTTAAGTCTACAAAATTTTTAATGCAGGTGTAGAAGAACATTTTAATTATTTCATTACATTTGACACAAGTGGACTGAAATTAATGAGTACATTTATTCTTGCTGGCAGTACATGGTAAACTGTGTAGTTTTTCTAGGGCACTCATAGATTCAGCCACAGCGACAGTCGTTGCTGCACACCTTGCTGGGCACCAAGGGAATACATAGCAGCTGGGCATTGTCTGTGTTTTTATTTGACTTTAAAATAGGCACAGGAAGGCAGCCAGTTTAGGGTTTCGGCTGACAACCTACCATGCTCTTTCTTGACTAAATTAAATCTGACATAAAAAAAAAACGTTAAACTATCTTAGAGACCAGCAACATAGTTAGCTGTTTTGTAAATGTATATGCTTGAGAATCACAACATGACCATTGATTAAAATAATATATTCATATTTGGTACACTAAGTGATCAGATTTATTTATTATAATTAATATAATAATTATTATTGTTGTAAATTCTTGTGTGGCTTTTATGTGATCTTAAGTTTTAGGGATGCAAGACATTTTGGAAAGGCCACCCTTATTTTAAATGTAAGCAACTGTAACAGAATGCTAAGCTTTTGAATGACAAAACCATTCTCAGTCACAAACCAGTGCAAAAATTCCAGATTATTTTGTCTTCCCTATGGAATATTGTGTTTTAATTTCCTGCTAATAAAATTGGAATTATTAAACTGAATGTTATACTTAACAACACAAATGTATTAATCTATGATCAAAGGCTTTAACAAGTTTAGATATAAAATCTATTTAAAAGAACAAAAATCTGTCTGACTTTATGTCCAAAGATGAACAGAAATTAAATGGAAATTCTCTCTTTTCATGTATTTACAGTGAAAAAGATCATTTTAAGTTTCTGAATAATTTATAATCTTGTTTAAAAAAATAATAATTAAATGTTGCACAAAATCCCCATTGCCAAAGTTAACATTTTTAATCTAGAGAGTCAGAGTCAGAGTCAGAGAGAGTCAGAGAGTCTTTATTGTCATTTGCACCGCATGTAGTACATGTGTTGAAAACGAGATTATGTACACAGGGTCCCAGTTACATCCAACAACAAATGCAAGAGAAAAACAATAATAACATCTAGGATTAACTAAGAGAGACATCAGCTAGTAATACACTAAGCCCTAATGTAGTAGAAAAACATCATTATAAACAGCAGCACGAACATGAGTCATTATGAGCAGATGGTCACAGATGAACGCAGCAACAAGAAACAGATCAGTATCAACATGATGTGACATTTTGCAGTGTTTATTCTTATTATTTATTTATTCATGAGTCTGACAGCCTCAGGGTAGAAGCTGTTCCTCAGTCTAGTGGTTCTACATTTGATGCTCCTCAACCTCCGTCCCGAGGGGAGTGGTGCAAAGAGTGAGTGTGCTGGGTGAGTGAGGTCTTTCATGATGCAGGTGGCTCTTTTTCTGCATCTGGAGGTGTAAATGTCTGTGATGGTGGGGAGACTGACTCCCACAGACTTCTGTGCAGCCTTCACCACTCTCTGTAGAGCTTTCCTCTCTGCAACTGTGCAGCCTCCATGCCACACGTTGATGCTGGAGCACAGGACGCTCTCCACTGCACACCTGTAGAACGAGGTGAGGACTGAGCTTCTCAGACCAGCTCGTCTCAGCCGTCTGAGGAAGTAGAGTCTTTGATGTCCTTTCTTGATCAGGCTGGTGGTGTTATTGCTCCAGCTGAGGTTATCATTCAAGTGTACACCCAGGTACTTGTAGCTGGAGACCACCTCCACCGCAGATCCACCTATATACAGTGGGGTGTGGGTGTGTTTGTTCCTTCTGAAGTCCACAATCATCTCCTTCGTCTTCTTCACATTCATGTGAAGGTTGTTCTCTTTGCACTTTCCATTGCCTTTTTATTTCAACTTGTTCAAATAAGCTTCCAGTGTGTAACTTTTATTACTTTTGGTATTTTAATATGTAGCATTTTTTATTTCTATTGCCTTTTTATTTCCACTTGTTCAAAAAAGCTTTCAGTGTGTAACTTTTATTACTTTTGGTATTTTAATATGTAGCATTTTTTATTTCCATTGCCTTTTATTTCCACTTGTTCAAAAAAGCTTTCAGTGTGTAACTTTTATTTTTCATTCATTCATTCAACCTTTATTTAGTCAGGTAAATCTTTTGAACCTCATGGGCTCATTTACGAAAGCGACCTGCTAAAACTAAAGAACAATGAACAGTAATGGTAGAATTTCCTTAAACAATAAACAATCAAACAATAAACAATAGAAAACAAAAGAGAGAGAAAAAAAATATATATATATACATATATATATATATATATATATACATATATACATATATATATATATACACATACATACACACACATACACACATACATATATATATATATATATATATATATATACATATACATACATATATATACATATATATATATATATATATATACATACATACACACTCCTCCTTTTAACAAAGTAGCAAAAAACTAGCAAAAAACTAGCAAAACAGGTAGACGTATAAAATCAAAGACAGGAACAAATCTGCATTGGTTTTTGCCAGGATTCCAACAGATTCTGAAAACCATATAGAGAAGTCAAGGTCGAGAGCTTCAGATCTTTTTGTAAGATATTCCATGAAGCAGGAGCGGAGTAGGAGAAGGCCCTTTTTCCAAGTTCAGTCCTCACTGACGGAACACTGCAGGTAATCATGTCCTGAGAGCGCACGCTGTAGCTGCACTCACGCAAAGACATGTAGGAGGAGATGTATGAGGGCAGCAGACCAAGAAGTGATTTGAAGATGAAAATGTACCAGTGGAAGAGTCTGCGTGAGGTTAATGATGTCCAATTAACCAGTGAATACAGGGTGCAGTGGTGGGTACGATAATCACAACCAGTTATGAATCTTAGTGCACCATGATAGACAACATCCAACATCCGCAGGGTGCTTGTAGGAGCATTCATGTAGAGAATGTCACCGTAATCAATGGAGGGAAGGAAAGTCACAGATACAAGGCGTTTCCTAACATTCAGTGATAGACATGATCTGTTTCTGAAAAAGAAACCCAGTTTAACTTTCAGTTTCTTCACTAGGTTTTCCACGTGGAGTTTAAAAGAGAGATGTGAATCGATCAGGATACCCAGATATTTATAGGAATCAACAAACTCGATAGGTAC
>JBBPBX010039874.1:0-29666 GCA_038048925.1 Garcialebias charrua | reverse complement strand
GTGCCCTCTGTGGCCTTCTTGGGCTTTGTTTTCAGGAGTGGTCAGGTCTGGACGGATTCGGAGAAGATCAAGGCTGTGGTGGAATGGCCCCGTCCTCAGACTCGCAAACAACTTCAACGCTTCCTGGGCTTTGCAAATTTTTACCGCCGTTTCATCAGGGATTTCAGTCAGGTTGCAAGTCCTTTGACTAAACTCACCTCCTCTCTCCGTGTTTTTTCTTGGAACAGGGAAGCTGAAGGGGCCTTCCTGAAACTCAAGACTTTGTTTTCCTCTGCGCCTGTTTTGACTCATCCTGACGCCAAACTGCAATTCTTGGTGGAGGTGGACGCCTCGGACTCCGGAGTGGGCGCTGTCCTCTCCCAACGGTCCCCTGTCGACAACAAGATCCACCCTTGTGCGTTCTTCTCACGCCGACTGTCTCCTGCTGAGGTCAACTATGATGTGGGCAATCGGGAGTTGTTGGCCATCAAGTTGGCTCTCGAAGAATGGAGGCATTGGTTGGAGGGGTCCGCGTTGCCTTTTGTCGTCTTGACGGACCATAAGAACCTGTCTTACCTTCAGACGGCCAAGAGACTGTCCTCAAGACAGGCCAGGTGGTCATTGTTCTTCACCAGGTTCAATTTCACCATTACCTATCGCCCTGGTTCTAAAAATGTGAAACCTGATGCCCTGTCCAGGCAATTTTCATCCTCTGACTCCTCCCAGGTGGCCGAGTCCATTCTCCCTCGCTCCTGCATTGTGGGTGTCGCCTCCTGGGGGATTGAGAGGGTCATCCTTCAAGCTCAGCTGACCGAGCCCGATCCTGGTAATGGCCCGCCTAATCGCCTGTTTGTTCCCACCTCTGTGATCAGCCAGGTTCTCCAATGGGTCCATTCCTCTAAATTTTCTTGTCATCCTGGCGTCAATCGTATGGTTTCTTTTACTACGAGACACTTCTGGTGGCCTACCCTTCGACGTGACGTCAAACGTTTTGTGGCGGCCTGTGCTGTGTGTGCTGCGAACAAGAGCGCCCATCGTCCTCCTGTGGGGTTACTCCAGCCTCTTCCTGTTCCTGGTCGTCCCTGGTCCCACATTGCACTGGACTTTGTGACTGGATTGCCCCCGTCTGATGGTAACACGTCTATTCTTACTGTTATCGATAGATTTTCTAAATCTGCGCATTTTGTCCCGCTTCCCCAACTTCCCTCAGCTATGGAGACCGCTCGCCTCTTGGTCCTACATGTCTTCAGGCTTCATGGCATACCTCTTGACATCGTCTCGGACCGAGGTCCTCAGTTCGTGTCCCGTGTCTGGAAGGCCTTTTGTCAAGCCCTCGGCGCCTCGGTGAGTTTGTCTTCAGGTTATCACCCTCAGTCCAATGGTCAGTCTGAGAGGTGCAACCAGGAACTGGAATCCGCTGTTCGTTGTGTCATTGAGGACAATCCTGCTCATTGGTCTTCTCTTCTTCCCTGGGTCGAGTATGCGCACAACTCCCACACGTCCTCAGCTACTGGACTCTCCCCTTTTGAGGCTTCTCTGGGGTACCTGCCTCCGCTGTTCCCCCACCAGGAGGTGGACATCTCTGTTCCTTCTGTCCAGCACCATCTGCGCCGTTGTCGACGGATTTGGAGGCAGACCAGGGAGGCGCTTCTGCGGGCCCGTGCCCGTTCCAAGCGGGGGGCTGATCGTCATCGTCTCCCGGCTCCCCTGTACTCTGTGGGGCAACTGGTTTGGCTCTCTACCCAACATATCTCTCTGAAGGGCGCCTCCAGGAAACTTGGTCCCAGGTTTATTGGACCCTTTCCCATTGTCAAACTTGTCAACCCCACTGCTGTCCGTCTCCAGCTCCCTCGCTCCATGCGGGTTCACCCCACCTTCCATGTGTCCCAAGTCAAACCCTTTGTTGAGGACCCTCTGAATCCCTCCGTCTTGGGCCGCCCTCCTCCCCGCATCATCGACGACCAGCCCGCGTTCACTGTTCGCCGGCTCCTGGATGTTCGACGTCGTGGTCGTGGACTTCAGTTTCTGGTGGATTGGGAGGGGTATGGTCCTGAGGAACGTTCTTGGGTCCCCCGGTCCTTCATCCTGGACCCGAGTCTCATTTCTGACTTCTACCTGAGGCACCCCGACAAGCGTCCTCGATCGCCCGGGGGCGATGTTTGAGGGAGGGGTACTGTTGTGGTTGTGGTTGTGTTTTGCTGTGTGCTCACCTTGCAGATGCTGAGTGGTTGTGCTGAAGTTCCTGGGTTACCACCTGCCACTAATCTGGTTGATGAGTCCAGCTGCTATTTAGGCCTTGGGGGAGGCTCCGGTCTTCGCTGAATTATTTAGTCACTTGGGGTAAAGTGAGACAGTCATCTTAGCATCTTTCCTGGTGAAATCTAGTTGTTCAATTCTGTGTCTATTTGTGGTTTCAAGGCAAACCTGAACTCACCGAAGAGGCTCGGACTGGAAGGACCTTCTCCATATTGGATTCCTCTAAACCGACCCAATCCTCCAGCCTGACACTCCACCATCTGCAACTCCTCTAGGATTAACGGGATTCAAGGAGACACTCAACTCTTCGAAGGATTTGTTGGACTAAAGGAGACACTTACCAAGTGGACCTCTTCCTCCTCTGAGTCTGCCTCCTCAACATCCTCCTGTAAGAAAGAGAACCATTAATTCATTATTATCAACAAGACTCATCAGCTGCACATCTAAACTTCTCCTCTTCCTCCCCTCCAGGAATCCAGAACCTATTATCCTGACACTGTAAATAAAATCACTTCACTGATACTCTGTGTTGTCATCCTTCCCAGTCTTGTCTGAATTTGAGTACTATTTCACGGGTTAGTCCCAACAGACGGACTACAGGAACGAGGTGAGCCGCCTGGCCTTGTGGTGCGGACACAACAATCTCACTCTCAACGTGGAGAAGACAAAGGAGATTGTTGTGGACTTCAGGAAGAGGGATGCCCAACATGCCCCTCTGACCATCAACAGCACCGCAGTGGAGAGAGTAGACAGCACCAAGTTCCTGGGAGTGCACGTCTCAAAGGACCTGTCCTGGAGCAGGAACACTGCAGCACTGGCAAAGAAGGCTCACCAGCGTCTCTACTTTCTCCGCAAGCTGAAAAGGGCTGGAGCTTCAACCCCCATCATGAGCACCTTCTACAGAGGTGCCATAGAAAGTGTCCTGACCAGCTGCATCACTGTGTGGTTTGGTGCATGTACTGCATCCTGCCGCAAGAGCCTCCAGCGCATTGTGAGAGCAGCTGAGAAGATCGTGGGCACCTCCTTGCCCTCACTGCAGGACTTACACAGCAAACGCCTCACTCGGAAAGCCCACCGCATGGCAGGTGATCCCACACACCCACTACACAGCTGCTTCAGACTGCTGCCATCAGGGAGGAGACTGAGGAGTCTCCAGGCTCGAACCAGCAGACTGAGAGACAGCTCTGTTCATCAGGCAGTCAGAATGCTAAACACTCTGCCTGCTCTGCCTCCCCTCCCATTTGAACTGCCTTAACACTAAAACTTTCTCACATATTATCACTCAACACAAAGTTTTTAACACTAGACTCTGTGTCATCAAACGGGTTTTCACTAAACTCTCGGTCATGTGCTCATACAGTTTGCACTACTTCTCATACTTGCACTAATGTCTGTATTACATCACTGCCTATAATCATAATACTGTTTACATTCTCTGTTTACATTTATTAATACTGTTTACTTTTATTACTACTGCTTACATGTAATTACTACTGTTTACATTTATTTACACTACTCTAATATCTACACCACTGCTGGTACATATACAGTGTGCTCTGAACGGTCTTATTTAGGGATGCCCAATGTGCCTTACTGCATATGCCACTTTTTGCCTCTACAACAACATCAACTACTACCTCATACATATACTGTGTACATTGACTCATACGCTGCTTTGCCACTTTGCAAATGTCAATGCTAGAAACCTTTAGTTTATTTTAGTTATACTTTTTATACTCTTTTTTTATACTAGTATGCAAAAACTCAGGACAATATTATGTTCATTAAATGTTTAATGTTTTAGTTTTAGAGTTGGTGTAAATTTTCATACTCTTATACCACTATGCAAAAAACTCAGGACAGTGTTAGTTTTACTATTTTATGCTTATGTCTATTATTATATGTTTCAGTGTTTCAATGTTTAGATGTTTACTGTTGCACCGAGGGACTGAGAGAAACGCAATTTCGGTCCTGTGTATGTCCTGCACTGTACATATTGCAGATCTGACAATAAAGTTGACTTTGACTTTGACTTTGACTTTGAATGGTAAATGTGACTGTACTGTACTTGTATAGTGCTTCTCCATCTAATCACGATACTCAAAGACCCCTAACCCACAAACGGAACTTCTTCTTATGGGGCCCGGGCTTTGGGCCCCATAAGAACCAGTTGGGCCTCACAATTTGGTAAAACTCAGAAAACTGGGCCTCACAATGTAGCATAAACAAGGACACACACACACTCTACTAGATCTCTACAAAGGTAATTGAACAAATCATTGTGTAGAGACTAATCAGAGCTTCAGATCACATTCATACACGATGAGATGCACATCAGAGGCAAAGAGAGGTTCATGTCTTGCCCAGGGACACTGCAGCATGTGGCTGCTGGTGGAATCGAACCCCCAACACGCCCATTAGAGGACGACTGCTCTAACCACTCAGCCACAGCTGCTCAAGTGAAGACACTGATTGAACCACATCAAGACCTTGAGGACTCAGATGCCATGATTTCCTCCGACTGCTGACTGCACCTTGAGTTCCTGTCCACACACACGACTGGCACAAAGAGACAGCGCTGGTGAAGTTCACTCCTCACTGGGAACAAACTTTATGGCGAGGTTGCAAACACCGCCCTTACTTTGGTTATAAAGAACTGACTGATCCGGCCACTTGAAACTATCCAGTGCCTCTGATAAGAAGCTGAGACGTGGCACCACTCCGATGTTTGTTGCAGAGGCTGTCAGGCAGTGAAGAGCTCATAAAACAATCCAGACTTACACCTGAGGAATGATCCAGGTGTAACTATACTGTCAACAAAATACGAGCGCAGTGGGGCCCCTGTCAAACACACCAACAAGCTGGAACACACACACACACACACACACATTTTTTTACTGTGCCTGCTTAAGTCCCAGCACTCTGGATGAATTAAACAGATCCACATATTTACACAGAATTTCATGAATAAAATGAGACAAAACAGCAAATGGACCCTATAAAAACCTGGCTGTGCCATCACACTGTTTGTCCATCCATGAGGTGTCCAGACAGTCCAGAAAAAGGTCCACCTCGGTCCCTTTGTGTTCCATATGACTGATTCAAAGACCAGTTCTCTTGACATACGATATTACAATCAATTTGACTTTGGAACCGTTACGAGGCCGAAAGGCTCCATCTAATAATAATAATAAAAAAAGCTGCATTAAAGTAAGTTCAAATATCATGTGGGTGATTATATCTAATTTTACATGTTCTGCAGTATCCTCCTGCAGACCAAAAACATGCATGTCAGGTTAACTGGTAACTCTAACTGTCTGTAGGTGTGGCTCAGCGTGTGCAGGGTTGTTCGTCTTTCCTGTGATGGACTCACAACCTGTCCAGGGTTCAGCCCACTTCTCACAGTGACTGCTGGAGATAAACACCTCACAAATAAAGAAGTGTGTAAAGATGATTTATGAAATAATGATTTAAGTCATTTAGTGTGGAATGTACATGAGCGCATAAAAATGTTAATATTTGGATGACTTGGCTAAGACCTGCGTTCATATCTGCATCAGCACAAACATTAAATAAAGATGAGTTTTGTGTAGGAAAAACGCTCATAAAAAGAAGCAATATGCATTAAAATGCCCTTTACCATGGAAAACTTCTAATGTATCAATAATGAAATAACTGAAAACGTGTCCAGTCCCACACCAGCTTCACAGCTGGAGCACATGCATGTCTGAACAGTGGACCCCCGGTCGTGAATGGGGTCATATTTGTAATAAGCAGGGTTTTGCAACAGTGGGGTATTTTACTAACATTCTTTTATTAATCTTGTATATTGCTAACTGAGCCTGGTTATTAAAATGATGCACAGACTAATAAAGGTTCATGAATAAATTGTTTTCCTAATGAGCTGCGATCATCAGACCAAGCTAACAAGATTATGAGGATCAACATCTTTGTAAAAATTCCTTCAGAGGCTGATGCCATCGTCTGTCAGTTTAACAGCATGTCTGTATTTCTCTGCATGTTTCTGTGTGTCGTGCTTTTATTGCTTCATAACTTCATAACCGTCACCTGCAATAAGGGCCGGACGTGCTCCTGCAGCATGTGAGCACGCTTCACTGACCCTCCTCACCTTCACCGGAGCAACACTGTTCAAAAGAATGACACTTTTTGTCTCAAGTTTCTCAGAACAGTCCTTTTCTGTGCTCCGTCTATCAGAAATCACAGATCAGCTCATGACCTTTAACCCCTTCTGCTCTATGGAAGTGGCTCTGCAGTGCAGTAAAAAGTTCTAGAGGTGCTCAGGCAAGTGTTCCTCCAAACACTTTCCAACCTCCACTCATCATACTCTTCACAGCATGCCAGGGCTCCCCCCCCCCCCCCACACCTGATGGGGAATGGTTTCGACAGCACGGTGTGGGCGGGTTCCTTTTGTCTGTGCGCCCAGCATCTGTGTGGGCTGCCTGCTGGCCTCAGCTCTCTTATGGATGGAGCGCTGGAAGACGTCCCCGGCTGCAGTCTGCCAGATGCAGACTGGTGGGCGCCACATTGCTAACTGCCTGCAGACAGATGCACAAACAGCGGCGGTCAGCGGTGAACTGACTCCGCGTGAAGCCATGGCCACACAGTGAGGCGGCTATTCTGCCCAGAGGTGCCTCAGTCCACTTCTTTGGCTTCTGACCTGTGATCACTCTGTTTGCATTGTGAGTCATATGTTATGAATGAAGAAACAATACTGTGTGGGCTGAGGAATGTCTCATCAGGGCTTATGCATGTATTATAGTCATAACTGGTAATTCTTTGTTTTGCTGATTTCCATTCCATTCTCATAAATATAGTTTTAAGGAAAACACCAGTAATTAGAGAAATTATTTTATTTAGTTCAGTGCAGACAAATCTCATCACCCTCCCTCTGAGATCAATAGGAGGCTCAATAATAGTATATTTGTTTGGGGGAAGGCAGTAGGACCTGATGACATACCAGTGGAGGTTTGGAAATGTCTTGGAGAGATGGCAGTGAGGTTTTTGACTCAAATATTTAATGGAATATTTGAGGGTGAGAAAATGCCTGAAGAATGGAGAAGAAGTGTGCTGGTTCCCATTTTTAAGAACAAGGGTGATGTACAGAGTTGTAGCAACTACAGGGGAATTAAGTTGATGAGCCACACAATGAAGATTTTTTTGTGTGGAGACTTTAACATTGATATGGGAAATAAAACAGATTCAAATAACATCAGTACATTTATAAATTCAATGTACAGTTTAAATATGTATCCATTGATATCCAAGCCAACAAGAATTACAACTCATAGTGCCACAATAATTGATAATATTTTCACAAATATAACAAACGGAGAGGTGATAGGTGGTATCTTAACGACCGACTTAAGTGATCATTTACCAGTTTTCACAATCTATAAAAATGATCAAAGTATCACAAAAGCAGTTAAAACAAAGAAAAAGATCATAAACACATCAAAAAAAGTTTTGGAAAAATTAAAAGAGGATCTAGATAAACAAGACTGGAATGAAGTGTATGTTGATGATGTGAACAGATCATATGATGAGTTTATGAATATCTTGGAAACTCTGTATGAAAAAAATTGTGTACAAACAAATTACACAAAGAGAAATACGGTTGATCAAAAGGGTTGAGAAATGCTTGTAAAAAAAGAATTATTTGTATTCATGTTTCTTGAAATTGCGAAGTCAGAACGCTGAAGAAAAATATAAAAAGTATAAAAATAAATTAGTAGGGATTATAAGCTGTCGAGGCAGCTTATCAGAGTTGTGGCCGCAAGGTTGTTGGTGCCTGTCGTGGTGGCAACCCTCGAACCCGGTGGTGGACACCGGCAGTGAGGGATGCTGTCAGGCTGAAGAAGGAGTCCTATTGGGCCTTTTTGGCTTGTGGGACCCCGGAAGCAGCTGATAGGTACCGGCAGTCCAAGCGGCATGCGGCTCGGGTGGTTGCTGAGGCAAAAACTCGGGCGTGGGAGGAGTTCGGAGAGGCCATGGAGAATGACTTCCGTACGGCTTCGAGGCGATTCTGGTCCACCATCCGGCGTCTCAGGGGGGGAAAGAGGTACGAGACCAACACCATTTATGGTGGGGATGGCGTGCTGCTGACCTCAACTCGGGATGTTGTGAGTCGGTGGGCGGAATACTTCGAAGACCTCCTCAATCCTACTGGCACGTCTTCCACTGAGGAAGCAGAGCCTGGGGACTTTGGGTCGGGCTCTCCAATCTCTGGTGCTGAGGTCGCCGAGGTGGTTAAAAAGCTCCGCGGTGGCAAGGCTCCGGGGGTGGATGAGATTCGTCCTGAGTTCCTTAGGGCTCTGGATGTTGTGGGGTTGTGTTGGCTTACGCGACTCTGCAATATTGCGTGGACATCGGGGGCAGTTCCCTTGGATTGGCAGACTGGGGTGGTGGTTCCCCTATTCAAAAAGGGGGACCGTAGGGTGTGTTCCAACTATAGAGGGATCACACTCTTAAGCCTCCCTGGTAAGGTCTATTCAGGGGTTCTGGAGAGGAGGGTCCGTCGGATAGTCGAACCTCGGATTCAGGAGGAGCAGTGTGGTTTTCGTCCTGGTCGTGGAACACTGGACCAGCTCTACACCCTCAGCAGGGTCCTGGAGGGTGCGTGGGAGTTTGCCCAACCAGTTTACATGTGCTTTGTGGACTTGGAGAAGGCATTCGACCGCGTCCCTCGGGGGGTTCTGTGGGGGGTACTCCGGGAGTATGGGGTACCAGGCCCATTGATATGGGCTGTTAGGTCCCTGTACGACCGGTGTCAGAGCTTGGTCCGCATTGCCGGCAGTAAGTCAGGCTCGTTTCCAGTGAGAGTTGGACTCCGCCAAGGTTGCCCTTTGTCACCGATTCTGTTCATAACTTTTATGGACAGAATTTCTAGGCGCAGCCAAGGTGTTGAGAGGATCCGTTTTGGTGGCCTTAGAATCGCTTCTCTGTTTTTTGCAGATGATGTGGTCCTATTGGCTTCATCAGATCGTGATCTACAGCTTTCACTGGAGCGGTTTGCAGCTGAATGTGATGCGGCCGGGATGAGGATCAGTTCCTCCAAATCCGAGGCCATGGTCTTGAGCCGGAAAAGGGTAGCATGCCCTCTCCGGGTCGGGGAGGAGGTCCTTCCCCAAGTGGAGGAGTTTAAGTATCTCGGGATCTTGTTCACGAATGAGGGAAAACTGGAGCGTGAGATCGATAGGCGGATAGGTGCAGCGTCCGCAGTGAAGCGGGCGCTGTACCGGTCTGTCGTGGTGAAGAGAGAGCTGAGTCAAAAGGCAAAGCTCTCAATTTACCGATCGATCTACGTTCCCACCCTCATCTATGGTCATGAGCTTTGGGTTGTGACCGAAAGAACAAGATCTCGGATACAAGCGGCTGAAATGAGTTTTCTCCGCAGGGTGGCTGGACTCTCCCTTAGAGATAGGGTGAGAAGCTCAGTCATCCGGGAGGGACTCGGAGTAGAGCCGCTGCTTCTCCACATCGAGAGGAGCCAGTTGAGGTGGCTCGGGCATCTGGTTAGGATGCCTCCTGGACGCCTCCCTGGTGAGGTGTTCCGGGCATGTCCCACCGGGAGGAGACCCAGAGGAAGACCCAGGACGCGCTGGAGGGACTATGTTTCTCGGCTGGCCTGGGAACGCCTTGGGATTCCCCCGGAGGAGCTGCTCCAAGTGGCTGGGGAGAGGGAAGTCTGGGCCTCCCTACTTAGGCTGCTACCCCCGCGACCCGACCCCGGATAAGCGGAAGAAAATGGATGGATGGATGGATGGTATAAGGAAACATAAGAAAGAATATTATAGTAAATTATTAGATAAAAGTAATGGTGATATGAAAGCAACATGGCGAGTAATGAATAGTGTTATGAAGAATCATAAAGCAAAAACTAGTATTTCAAAATATTTTGTAAAAGAAAAAGATGAAGTTTATGATGAAAATGAAATTGTCAATGGATTTAATCAATATTTTGTGAATGTTGGATCAAGCCTTGCAGCTAAAATACCAAAAGTAGATAATAATGTGAGCCATTCAATTACAGGCTGTGCAAACAGTATTTTTCTAAATGGAACTAACAAAGAGGAAATAATGAAGGTAGTAAAAAATCTTACAGACAAGAGATCAAAGGACTGGGTGGACATGGATATGATGTTTGTAAAGGATATAATGAGCCATGTTATTGAGCCGTTCACATACATATGTAATTTATCATTTTCAACAGGAATATTTCCAGATAATATGAAAGTAGCTAAGGTCGTTCCTCTTTTTAAAAATGGTGATAAATGTGTGTTCAACAATTATAGACCTATATCCTTGTTACCACAGTTTTCAAAAATTCTTGAAAAACTATTTGTGAACAGACTAGATCAATTTATAGATAAACAAAATATTCTAAGCAACAGTCAGTATGGGTTTAGATCAAAAAACTCTACATCAATGGCTCTCATGGAATTAATGGAACAAATAACTACTGCTGTCGATCAAAAACAATATTGTATCAGTATTTTTGTTGATTTAAAAAAAGCATTCGATACTATTGATCACACCATTCTCCTTGAAAAACTGAACAAATATGGTATTAGAGGACCAGCATTACAGTGGGTATCTAGCTATTTGAAAGATAGGAAACAATTTGTACAAATAAATGATGTAAGATCTGACCTCTGTAATATCACATGTGGAGTTCCCCAGGGCTCTGTGCTTGGACCAAAGCTATTTATTTTATATGTGAATGACTTGGTAAATGTGTCAGGACTCCTTAAATGTATACTTTTTGCTGATGATACCACATTTTTCTGTTTAGGTGAAGATATAGAACAAATGTTGGAATTGATAAAGACAGAATTTGTCAAGATACAAACTTGGAGGGACAGTGGTTTGGACATGTCCAGAGGAGGGACAGTGGTTTGGACATGTCCAGAGGAGGGACAGTGGTTTGGACATGTCCAGAGGAGGGACAGTGGTTTGGACATGTCCAGAGGAGGGACAGTGGTTTGGACATGTCCAGAGGAGGGACAGTGGTTTGGACATGTCCAGAGGAGGGACAGTGGTTTGGACATGTCCAGAGGAGGGACAGTGGTTTGGACATGTCCAGAGGAGGGACAGTGGTTTGGACATGTCCAGAGGAGGGACAGTGGGTATATTGGTAGAAGGATGTTAGAAATGCAGCTGCCAGGAAAAAGACAAAGAGGAGACATGTGGATGCAGTTAGAGAGGACATGAAGGTAGTTGGAGTGAGGACAGAGTGAGGTGGAGGAGGATGACACACTGTGGCGACCCCTGAAGAGGGAAAAGCCGAGAGAAGAAGAAGAAGAATAGTATATTTTTTAGACAACAAAGTTCATGCTCAATCATCCAGGTACTAAAGGATGAAGTCCTCCAGATAGTGGGCGAAATATTTCCATAAAAAATAAACTGTCCAGATGATCTGACTGAAAATTATTGGATATATTTAACTTTTACATTTTGTTGGTTTGAATGAGGGCAGCACGGTGGCACAACTGGTAGAGCTGCTGCCTCTCAGCGAGCAGGTCCCTGGTTCAAATCCCGGTCCAAGGGCCTTTCTGGGTGGAGTTTGCATGTTCTCTCCGTGCATGCGTGGGTTTCCTGCCACAGTCCAAAAACATGCATGTTAGACTGATGGTGACTCTAAATTGACCCTAGATGAGAGTGAGAGAGTGAATGATTGTTTGTCTCTTTGTGTCCCTGTGATGGACTGGAGATCTGTCCAGGGTGTCCCCCGCCCCTTGCACAGTGATTGCTGGACATGGGCACTGGCGACTCCCGTGACCCAAAATGGAAGAAGCGGGAAAAGATAATAGATGGATGGTTTGAATGACATGATAATCTAAAAGTACAGTATTTCTGATCATACTGTGATAAATAGAAAACTACATTCATGTTCAAATAGTATGTTTGTCATCTTATGTAAGGTTTATGTACTGTAAGTGTGACAATAATGTGTTTTTAGGATTCAAATTTGATGCCATACAACAGGAATGGCCAGAGTTTATTGATGAGCAGTTGCTGGTGGAGGTCTGCGTCCAAAGGGAGGGCCAGTCTGTAGAGGCAGGAGAATTAGTGAACTGGTCTTCACTGTGACTGATCAGATGAATACAAAGACAGTCACTAACCTTCACTGACAGGTGGGGGAGGGGCTCCTCGAAGGAACTGCAGGTGAGGACGTCACCAAGAGTGAGGACTGAGCGGCTGTGAAACAGCTGACCAGAGCTTTGTTTTAAGGGGAATCCCAGCGTGAGTTCTGAAGAAACAAGCAAGGGTCACACACAAGAAGTCCGAGGTCCAGGTCCAAGTCCAAATCATAATCCGTGGAGCGTAGTCATTGTAGCAGAAGAGAGAGTCGATACCGCGGTCAAAGAGATCAAACCAGAAGAAGCAGGGAGCAGGCAAGGCAGGGAATCCAGACGACAGGCGTGAGGTCCAGACTAGGCAGGAAAACAAGAGTATGATGAGAGTGCTGGACATTTACTAACCGGAAGGAGTTCAATAATCTGGCCGAGGATGAGTGAGGGCTAGGAGCTTAAGTAGGGCAGGTGACAGGTGAACGGCATGAATTCTGATTGTATTGAGTGAACAGAGTGGGTGTGGCAGGATGACAGGAGCAGAGAAACAGGGCAAAAGGTTTGGAACATGACAAAGTGTTCACCATTATCACAAGTGTAACATAAAAAATAGAAGTATACAAACACACATTATTATGTCCTTGTAAAAATATGTTGATATTTTCCTGCCTGTCTTGTGTGAAGGAATGTATCATGCTTCTAGTGCTCACACTCAAATGGTTTGTGAGCCAAGCCATGAGCTGGATGCGATTTCTGAGAATCACAGGCCATGATCCTGGAACTCGCTGGCGTGAAGGAATTGACCTTGAAGACGTCTATAAGCACTGCACAGCAGAGTGACCACAAAATATGTCTGTTTGGGATCGCCACTGAGAGGTACCAGCGAATTTTGAAAGCAGATTAAATAAATCAGAGTTGGCTTGTCCCAAAACAGTTAGTGTTATCTGCATCTGGCTTCCCCACTTGGCCTTGAATACGCCAACATCTCAATTTTCTCTTGGAGGTTTTGTGAACTAGAAGCTCTGCTTTGCTCCCACGCTCCCCTTCCTTCCCGAGGACTTCTTTGGAACGGTATCAGAGCCGGGTGATAGACACTGTACCATCTCTTATCAGGACTATGGAACCTTCTGTCCATGTTTAAAGACAACTCGTCATCTTTGTCGGCCTCCTTCTGATAAAAGTACAATGACGTCATTATGGGTTGTTTATGTGTGAGGTCTCTTTTTTCCAACTCTCACACTAGTGCAAGATATGATTTTCTTAAACCTTCACTCCCCTCGTGTTTTCTCTTCTTCATACTTGTGTCTGTCTGCCTAAAACAGGTCTCGTTTATAAATGAGTCTCAGAGGCTCAATGTGATTAATCTGTATAACTAATAGTTGAATGAAAAAGATAACATGATGATTATAACTCATAATGCAAAAGTTATGCATATAAGTACACTCTTTTCAGGTAGACAGTTTCATAAAGAAACCTTAAACACAAACCTTCTATTTTGGATTTTCCATCCATCCATTATCTTTTACCCGCTTCTTCCATTTTGGGTCACGGGGGTCGCCGGTGCCCATGTCCAGCAATCACTGTGCGAGGGGCGGGGGACACCCTGGACAGGTTGACAAAATACATAATAATGAAGTTGCACAAAACATGACTCTCAGACAGTAACTATATATATTTATTGTTTATTTGTAGGAAATTATAAAATGTGGAAATCAAATTGACAACATTTCAGCATTAACATCTATAAATCTGACTTCTTAAAGTTTTTAAAGTTGTTTTTTCATATGTAGAGAAAAAAAATCAAATTCAAAGTTCAATTTAAATACCTCTTAACACAGCCAGTTATAATAGTATCTCATTTAACATATAATGAACTCATAAAGGTCAAAATGTGCAGATTAGATAAGGAAACAAAGTGCCTGTTGTTGTAAGAGGCATCTCAAAAGACAGTGAGATCAGTCGTCTCATCAGGAAAGTGAATATTTTACAAGTTCCAACTAATTCCTAATTGTGTGACATTTTGCATCAATAAGGCCTGACCTGATGATCTTTGCTGCTGTAAATGTCAGTGTTTAATAGATGTTTTTTGTTAAATCAAATCAGTGGTATGCAAATAAAGCCAGCACAGTGGTGCATTCGCGTCACAGCTGGACATGGCTTCAAACTTGTCAGTTTGATTGTGCATTTTGGGCAGGTTTATATGTTCCTCCCAGAGTAAGTTTTGTTCTGCTGCAGTCTCTGAATAGACATATGCATTTTAAGCAAACTGCAGATTCTCCATCCTGTTCTAATGGTAAACACTTGCTCTTCTCAAGGGCGGACGTCTCCTCTCGGTCTCCGCTTTGCTTTTACTTTGTCTTGTCTGTGAAACTGTCTGAGAGCCTCTCCTACAAAATCTTCTGAATCATAACTATGGACTTCAATTTGGTCAGTTGGTCCCTCAACACAACTGATAACATTTCTTCAATAAGAAGACAGGCTGTAGGCAAGACGATTTGTCCTGTTGGCATGTAGCTGGATATCTCATCGACTTGATGATGTGTCTATCTCTGCTGTCATCTGTGGATCTTAAGGATGCATATTTAATTGGATTTATGATAACTGGTTCTTGCTTTCTGGATTCAGCTGGTTCCTGGTCTATCAACACACAAGGAAGTCGTCAGCAGCAAATCTGGACCTGGTCAGGCTGCCTGCCTTACATGATGTCTTGGTTCTTGGTTCAATGCAGACATGTTCCTGTTTTTGATTTTCTACATCTGCCTTATAGCCAAGATGGTCTAGTGGCAGGGCTTTTGACTTGGGACCCGAAGGACGCGGGTTTGCGCCCCGGCCACTACCCACCTTGGGGTGTCTATGAGTGCACACCTATTTCTCCAGCTCCCCGGGCGCTTTCGGGCTGCTCACTGCACCACCTGGTGGTGGTTGGGTTAAATGCAGAGACGAATTTCGTCTGTGTATGGGAAACATACGCAGATGACAGGAAAAGACATTATTATTATAATCTGTCTGTTTTGGTACTTTGATATCTTTGTTTTAAGTTGTTAAAAAGAAAATCTGTATTTCTCTCTTATGTTTGTCTATTGTTGATTGTTCAAGAAAAATCTACTGTTGCTATTGTCATCATTCTTTAGTTTGTAGACAGTTCTCTCTTGTAAATGAATCCTCGAGGCTCAATGAGATTAACCTTACAGAAACTTGGCATCAACCAGATGTGTTCAGTTCTCTGAATGAAGCTTGTCCCTCTGGATATAGTTATCTGCAGAGAGCCCGCTGCACTGGCCGCGGTGGTGGTCTGGCTGTAATCTACCGCAGTAGTTTAAAATGGTCACATCTGGCTTCTCATAATTTTTCTTCTTTTGAATGTTTAGCCTTCAACTTCAAAGCACCACTCCTGATGAACGTCATATTGATTTATAGGCCTCCCAAACCGCATGTTTCATTTAACTCAGAGATGCATGACCTCCTCACTTTTTTCTGCACCTCCTCTGTGAAAACTATTTTTCTTGGCGATTTAAATATCCACATGGACAATTCCTCTTCCCCTCTGGCAACAGATTTTAAGTCTCTTTTGGACTCTCTCAATCTCACCCAACATGTGGACGCCCCTACGCACAACAGGGGGCACACTCTGGATTTGGTGATTACAGACACTGTACTCATTAATAACTTATCTGTATATGACCTGGGTGTCTCGGACCACAGTGTCATCTCCCTGGAAGTTCCTTCATCTTCGCCTGCTTCAAACCCAAAATGACCTATCCAGTTCTGGGACTTTAAAAACATTTCACCTGATGTTCTGTCTGCTGATCTTCACTCCCTGAGCGCTGTCAATCATTTATCTGCTAATGACTCTGTAGATTACTACAACCGATCTCTCCAAGAGCTCCTGGATCCCTTGAAGACAAGGCTGGGGTCTTTCTCGCGTTCAGCCCCCTGGTACACTGATGAGCTGCGCAGGATGAAGGCAACTGGCCGTGCTATTGAGAGACGTGTAAAATCATCTGGTCTCTCTGTGCATAAGCAGGCATACAAAGAACATCAGAAAGCGTACGCCTATTCTCTTAAAGAAGCACGCTCCAAATATTATTCCAACATCATCAACACCTGCCCTGGAAACTCTAAACAGCTCTTCTCCACAATAACTCGTCTGCTTAATCCCATTAAACAAACTCCTGAGGACTCTGCTCAAAAATCCAACCTGTTCCTTTAATCCTTTAAGTTGATGTTTCTCTTAGTTAATTCTAGATGTTATTGCTGTTTTTCTCTTGCATTTGTTGTTGGATGTAACTGGGACCCCGTGTACATAATCTCATTTTCATCACATGTACCACATGCGGTGCAAATGACAATAAAGACTCTCTGACTCTCTCTCTGACTTAATTCTTTAAAAACAAAGTTGACACTATCAGATCTCAGCTCCACAACCTCCCTGATCTTCGTTTGCCATCTACCTGTCTACATTATGGGTCCCTGTGCAGCTTTGATGAAGTTGTTCAGAGTGAGGTGGAGGCCATCATCAAGAAAATGAAGCCTTCATCCTGCGCCCTGGATCCCTTCCCCTCGTCTCTCATAAAATTCAATCACTCTACAATAAGCCCATTAATCACTCAAATAATAAATCAGTCTCTACAATCTGGTCATGTTCCACTGCCTCTAAAAACTGCCATCATTAGGCCTCTTCTGAAAAAAATCTACTTTGGATCACGACATTCTTTCTAATTACCGCCCAATTTCCCAATTCCCATTTCTGTCTAAAGTGCTGGAAAAAGCAGTTGCTGCTCAGCTGCAGGTCCACCTACAGCAACACTCTCTGTATGAGAAGTTTCAGTCTGGATTCAGGGTAGCTCACAGTACTGAGACTGCACTGCTGAGAGTTACCAATGATGTCCTTATGGCTACTGACACTGGTTCTCCCTCCATCCTTGTCCTCCTTGACCTCACTGCAGCTTTCGACACTGTGGACCATAGTATCCTCCTCCACCGTCTTCATGTGGAGGTCGGTCTCTGTGACACTGTCCTGGACTGGTTCAAATCTTTCCTCTCCAATAGGCTGGAATGTGTTAGTCTTGGCAATGCCACTTCCCAGACAGTCTGTGTCTCCTGTGGTGTCCCTCAAGGGTCAGTTCTGGGGCCCCTGCTGTTTTCCCTTTACATGCTGCCTTTAGGTCAAATTATTCAATCAATCAATCACCTTTATTTTACCAGGTAGAGTCCATTGAGATCGAGATCTCTTTTACAAGGGTGACCTGGTCAAGTGGTCAGCAGCACACGTCACATGGTAATTGACAATAAGCATTTGCATTTACCAAAAAAAAGAAAATAAAGAAAACTACAATCACAAAAATAGATGTCAACAGTTCAAAACCAACAGGATAGGACAGATTTCTATATACATTATATACATAACAAGCAGACAGACATCGGTTGAGTAGATAAAGATAAAAATAAACAATGACATATGTTGGATAAGTATAGTGTTTAGAAACATCTGCAATGGGGCCGTGGCTTTGGCACAGCGGCTAAGAGCACGGCCCATGTTCGAGGCTAGCCCTCACTGTGGTGTCGCAGGTTCACATCCCGGTCCCGACGACCTTTCCACAATGTCTCCCCCTCACTTGCCCTGTTTCGCCCTCATCCTCCTCAACTAAAATCGGCCACTAGAGCCGCAAAAACACACACACAAAAAAAAAGAAAAAAGATGCATCTGCAATGAACAAGTTTCTTGATGACATTGCCTAACATGGTTGACATGAAGGATCTAGGTGAGATGAATGTTGATAGTTTCAGATCTTTCTGTAAGTGGTTCCAGGCTGAGGGGACGGCGAAGCTGAACTCTTTTTTCTAGTTCAGTTCTGACCGGAGGAACTGACAGGATGACTAGATCATTAGAGTGCAGGGAGTAATGACTGTGTGATGTTTGTATTAAGGAGGTAAGGTATGACGGGAATAAGTTTAGGAGGGTCTTATATATGAAGGATAACCAGTGAGTGTATCTGAGAGCGCTGAGAGATGACCAGCCAGATTTGATGTAAAGCTCACAGTGACGATATGTTCGATATTTCTTTTCACTCTTATGCCGACGATACACAGCTTTACATCAGGACTGGAGCATCCTCATCATCCCCATTGTCATCTCCATCTTCACTCACTGCCCTCTCTACCTGCCTGGAGGAAATAAGGCATGGATGAATCAGAACTTTCTTCAATTAAACTGCTCCAAGACTGAGGCCATACTGATTGGCACCCCTCACCAGGTACAAACATCAACTATAACAACAATTTCCTTTTCTGGACAAGACATCCCCCTCTCCACCTCTGTTACAAATCTTGGAATAAAAATGGACTCTCATCTTACATTTGAAAATCACATTAAGCATCTGTTTAAAACTTGCTTCTTCCATCTTCGAAACATCTCCAGACTTCGCCCATCTCTGACTTTTTCTGATGCTGAGAAACTCGTCCATGCCTTTGTCTCCTCCAGGCTCGACTACTGCAACTCCCTGTTTATTGGAATCCCTGGCAAAAACCTTCAGAAGCTTCAATATATTCAAAACAGTGCAGCAAGGATTTTGTTGAGAGTTCGTAAATTTGAACATATTACACCCATTCTCCATAACCTTCATTGGCTTCCTGTCACCTACAGAATTCAGTACAAAACTGCTCTCATTACACATCAATGCTTACACGGAACTTCACCTGACTATCTAAAGGACATTCTTGCTCCATATTCATCCACCCGGTCTCTACGATCACAGAACAGTAATCTACTTCACATTCCACGAACCACATTAAGGACCATGGGAGACTGGGCGTACTGTGTGGCTTCCCACCGCCTATGGAACGCCCTCCCTGACTACCTGAGAGCTCCACAGTCACTTGTTGACTTTAAACAAGGCTTAAAGAATTTTCTTTTTAAGCGAGCCTACTCTGCCTCCACATGATATTATCTTTGATCTTAGTTGATATTATCATTATTTTTAATTGATTTTATTATTGATTTTTGTTGTTTTATCATTGATTTTACTTGATTTTATCACTTGTTTTTATTTGAGCGTTGATTTTAGTTGCACTTTGTAGCACTTTGAGATTTTTGTTAATGAAAAGTGCATTATAAATAAAATTCATTATTATTATTATTATTATTATTATTATTATTATTATTATTATTATTATTATTATTATTATATTACCTGGTTCTCTTTACATTAACTGTAATAACAAGTGAGCAGTGTAATATTACCTGGTTCTCTTTACTTTAACTTTAATAACTAGCGAACAGTCTAATATTTCCTGGTTCTCTTTGCATTAACTGTAATAACTAGAGAACAGCATGATATTACCTTGTTCTCATTACATTTACTATAACAACTAGTGAACAGTGTGATATAACCTAGTTCTATTTAAATAAACTTTAATAACTACCGAAAAGTCTGATATTACCTGGTTGTCTTTACATTAACTGTAATAACTAGTGAGCAGTCTAATATTACCTGTTTGTCTATAATAACTAGCGAACAGTCTAATATTACCTGGTTGTCTATAATAACTAGCGAGCAGTCTAATATTACCTGGTTGTCTATAATAACTAGCGAGCAGTCTAATATTACCTGGTTGTCTATAATAACTAGCGAGCAGTCTAATATTACCTGGTTGTCTATAATAACTAGCGAGCAGTCTAATATTACCTGGTTGTCTATAATAACTAGCGAGCAGTCTAATATTACCTGGTTGTCTATAATAACTAGCGAGCAGTCTAATATTACCTGGTTGTCTATAATAACTAGCGAGCAGTCTAATATTACCTGGTTGTCTATAATAACTAGCGAGCAGTCTAATATTACCTGGTTGTCTATAATAACTAGCGAGCAGTCTAATATTACCTGGTTGTCTATAATAACTAGCGAGCAGTCTAATATTACCTGGTTGTCTATAATAACTAGCGAGCAGTCTAATATTACCTGGTTGTCTATAATAACTAGCGAGCAGTCTAATATTACCTGGTTGTCTATAATAACTAGCGAGCAGTCTAATATTACCTGGTTGTCTATAATAACTAGTGAGCAGTGTAATATTACCTGGTTCTCTTTACTTTAACTTTAATAACTAGCGAACAGTCTAATATTTCCTGGTTCTCTTTGCATTAACTGTAATAACTAGAGAACAACATGATATTACCTTGTTCTCATTACATTTACTATAACAACTAGTGAACAGTGTGATATAACCTAGTTCTATTTAAATAAACTTTAATAACTACCGAAAAGTCTGATATTACCTGGTTGTCTTTACATTAACTGTAATAACTAGTGAGCAGTCTAATATTACCTGTTTGTCTATAATAACTAGCGAACAGTCTAATATTACCTGGTTGTCTATAATAACTAGCGAGCAGTCTAATATTACCTGGTTGTCTATAATAACTAGCGAGCAGTCTAATATTACCTGGTTGTCTATAATAACTAGCGAGCAGTCTAATATTACCTGGTTGTCTATAATAACTAGCGAGCAGTCTAATATTACCTGGTTGTCTATAATAACTAGCGAGCAGTCTAATATTACCTGGTTGTCTATAATAACTAGCGAGCAGTCTAATATTACCTGGTTGTCTATAATAACTAGCGAGCAGTCTAATATTACCTGGTTGTCTATAATAACTAGCGAGCAGTCTAATATTACCTGGTTGTCTATAATAACTAGCGAGCAGTCTAATATTACCTGGTTGTCTATAATAACTAGCGAGCAGTCTAATATTACCTGGTTGTCTATAATAACTAGCGAGCAGTCTAATATTACCTGGTTGTCTATAATAACTAGCGAGCAGTCTAATATTACCTGGTTGTCTATAATAACTAGCGAGCAGTCTAATATTACCTGGTTGTCTATAATAACTAGCGAGCAGTCTAATATTACCTGGTTGTCTATAATAACTAGCGAGCAGTCTAATATTACCTGGTTGTCTATAATAACTAGCGAGCAGTCTAATATTACCTGGTTGTCTATAATAACTAGCGAGCAGTCTAATATTACCTGGTTGTCTATAATAACTAGCGAGCAGTCTAATATTACCTGGTTGTCTATAATAACTAGCGAGCAGTCTAATATTACCTGGTTGTCTATAATAACTAGCGAGCAGTCTAATATTACCTGGTTGTCTATAATAACTAGCGAGCAGTCTAATATTACCTGGTTGTCTATAATAACTAGCGAGCAGTCTAATATTACCTGGTTGTCTATAATAACTAGCGAGCAGTCTAATATTACCTGGTTGTCTATAATAACTAGCGAGCAGTCTAATATTACCTGGTTGTCTATAATAACTAGCGAGCAGTCTAATATTACCTGGTTGTCTATAATAACTAGCGAGCAGTCTAATATTACCTGGTTGTCTATAATAACTAGCGAGCAGTCTAATATTACCTGGTTGTCTATAATAACTAGCGAGCAGTCTAATATTACCTGGTTGTCTATAATAACTAGCGAGCAGTCTAATATTACCTGGTTGTCTATAATAACTAGCGAGCAGTCTAATATTACCTGGTTGTCTATAATAACTAGCGAGCAGTCTAATATTACCTGGTTGTCTATAATAACTAGCGAGCAGTCTAATATTACCTGGTTGTCTATAATAACTAGCGAGCAGTCTAATATTACCTGGTTGTCTATAATAACTAGCGAGCAGTCTAATATTACCTGGTTGTCTATAATAACTAGCGAGCAGTCTAATATTACCTGGTTGTCTATAATAACTAGCGAGCAGTCTAATATTACCTGGTTGTCTATAATAACTAGCGAGCAGTCTAATATTACCTGGTTGTCTATAATAACTAGCGAGCAGTCTAATATTACCTGGTTGTCTATAATAACTAGCGAGCAGTCTAATATTACCTGGTTGTCTATAATAACTAGCGAGCAGTCTAATATTACCTGGTTGTCTATAATAACTAGCGAGCAGTCTAATATTACCTGGTTGTCTATAATAACTAGCGAGCAGTCTAATATTACCTGGTTGTCTATAATAACTAGCGAGCAGTCTAATATTACCTGGTTGTCTATAATAACTAGCGAGCAGTCTAATATTACCTGGTTGTCTATAATAACTAGCGAGCAGTCTAATATTACCTGGTTGTCTATAATAACTAGCGAGCAGTCTAATATTACCTGGTTGTCTATAATAACTAGCGAGCAGTCTAATATTACCTGGTTGTCTATAATAACTAGCGAGCAGTCTAATATTACCTGGTTGTCTATAATAACTAGCGAGCAGTCTAATATTACCTGGTTGTCTATAATAACTAGCGAGCAGTCTAATATTACCTGGTTGTCTATAATAACTAGCGAGCAGTCTAATATTACCTGGTTGTCTATAATAACTAGCGAGCAGTCTAATATTACCTGGTTGTCTATAATAACTAGCGAGCAGTCTAATATTACCTGGTTGTCTATAATAACTAGCGAGCAGTCTAATATTACCTGGTTGTCTATAATAACTAGCGAGCAGTCTAATATTACCTGGTTGTCTATAATAACTAGCGAGCAGTCTAATATTACCTGGTTGTCTATAATAACTAGCGAGCAGTCTAATATTACCTGGTTGTCTATAATAACTAGCGAGCAGTCTAATATTACCTGGTTGTCTATAATAACTAGCGAGCAGTCTAATATTACCTGGTTGTCTATAATAACTAGCGAGCAGTCTAATATTACCTGGTTGTCTATAATAACTAGCGAGCAGTCTAATATTACCTGGTTGTCTATAATAACTAGCGAGCAGTCTAATATTACCTGGTTGTCTATAATAACTAGCGAGCAGTCTAATATTACCTGGTTGTCTATAATAACTAGCGAGCAGTCTAATATTACCTGGTTGTCTATAATAACTAGCGAGCAGTCTAATATTACCTGGTTGTCTATAATAACTAGCGAGCAGTCTAATATTACCTGGTTGTCTATAATAACTAGCGAGCAGTCTAATATTACCTGGTTGTCTATAATAACTAGCGAGCAGTCTAATATTACCTGGTTGTCTATAATAACTAGCGAGCAGTCTAATATTACCTGGTTGTCTATAATAACTAGCGAGCAGTCTAATATTACCTGGTTGTCTATAATAACTAGCGAGCAGTCTAATATTACCTGGTTGTCTATAATAACTAGCGAGCAGTCTAATATTACCTGGTTGTCTATAATAACTAGCGAGCAGTCTAATATTACCTGGTTGTCTATAATAACTAGCGAGCAGTCTAATATTACCTGGTTGTCTATAATAACTAGCGAGCAGTCTAATATTACCTGGTTGTCTATAATAACTAGCGAGCAGTCTAATATTACCTGGTTGTCTATAATAACTAGCGAGCAGTCTAATATTACCTGGTTGTCTATAATAACTAGCGAGCAGTCTAATATTACCTGGTTGTCTATAATAACTAGCGAGCAGTCTAATATTACCTGGTTGTCTATAATAACTAGCGAGCAGTCTAATATTACCTGGTTGTCTATAATAACTAGCGAGCAGTCTAATATTACCTGGTTGTCTATAATAACTAGCGAGCAGTCTAATATTACCTGGTTGTCTATAATAACTAGCGAGCAGTCTAATATTACCTGGTTGTCTATAATAACTAGCGAGCAGTCTAATATTACCTGGTTGTCTATAATAACTAGCGAGCAGTCTAATATTACCTGGTTGTCTATAATAACTAGCGAGCAGTCTAATATTACCTGGTTGTCTATAATAACTAGCGAGCAGTCTAATATTACCTGGTTGTCTATAATAACTAGCGAGCAGTCTAATATTACCTGGTTGTCTATAATAACTAGCGAGCAGTCTAATATTACCTGGTTGTCTATAATAACTAGCGAGCAGTCTAATATTACCTGGTTGTCTATAATAACTAGCGAGCAGTCTAATATTACCTGGTTGTCTATAATAACTAGCGAGCAGTCTAATATTACCTGGTTGTCTATAATAACTAGCGAGCAGTCTAATATTACCTGGTTGTCTATAATAACTAGCGAGCAGTCTAATATTACCTGGTTGTCTATAATAACTAGCGAGCAGTCTAATATTACCTGGTTGTCTATAATAACTAGCGAGCAGTCTAATATTACCTGGTTGTCTATAATAACTAGCGAGCAGTCTAATATTACCTGGTTGTCTATAATAACTAGCGAGCAGTCTAATATTACCTGGTTGTCTATAATAACTAGCGAGCAGTCTAATATTACCTGGTTGTCTATAATAACTAGCGAGCAGTCTAATATTACCTGGTTGTCTATAATAACTAGCGAGCAGTCTAATATTACCTGGTTGTCTATAATAACTAGCGAGCAGTCTAATATTACCTGGTTGTCTATAATAACTAGCGAGCAGTCTAATATTACCTGGTTGTCTATAATAACTAGCGAGCAGTCTAATATTACCTGGTTGTCTATAATAACTAGCGAGCAGTCTAATATTACCTGGTTGTCTATAATAACTAGCGAGCAGTCTAATATTACCTGGTTGTCTATAATAACTAGCGAGCAGTCTAATATTACCTGGTTGTCTATAATAACTAGCGAGCAGTCTAATATTACCTGGTTGTCTATAATAACTAGCGAGCAGTCTAATATTACCTGGTTGTCTATAATAACTAGCGAGCAGTCTAATATTACCTGGTTGTCTATAATAACTAGCGAGCAGTCTAATATTACCTGGTTGTCTATAATAACTAGCGAGCAGTCTAATATTACCTGGTTGTCTATAATAACTAGCGAGCAGTCTAATATTACCTGGTTGTCTATAATAACTAGCGAGCAGTCTAATATTACCTGGTTGTCTATAATAACTAGCGAGCAGTCTAATATTACCTGGTTGTCTATAATAACTAGCGAGCAGTCTAATATTACCTGGTTGTCTATAATAACTAGCGAGCAGTCTAATATTACCTGGTTGTCTATAATAACTAGCGAGCAGTCTAATATTACCTGGTTGTCTATAATAACTAGCGAGCAGTCTAATATTACCTGGTTGTCTATAATAACTAGCGAGCAGTCTAATATTACCTGGTTGTCTATAATAACTAGCGAGCAGTCTAATATTACCTGGTTGTCTATAATAACTAGCGAGCAGTCTAATATTACCTGGTTGTCTATAATAACTAGCGAGCAGTCTAATATTACCTGGTTGTCTATAATAACTAGCGAGCAGTCTAATATTACCTGGTTGTCTATAATAACTAGCGAGCAGTCTAATATTACCTGGTTGTCTATAATAACTAGCGAGCAGTCTAATATTACCTGGTTGTCTATAATAACTAGCGAGCAGTCTAATATTACCTGGTTGTCTATAATAACTAGTGAGCAGTCTAATATTACCTGGTTGTCTATAATAACTAGCGAGCAGTCTAATATTACCTGGTTGTCTATAATAACTAGCGAGCAGTCTAATATTACCTGGTTGTCTATAATAACTAGCGAGCAGTCTAATATTACCTGGTTGTCTATAATAACTAGCGAGCAGTCTAATATTACCTGGTTGTAATATTAGACTGTGTCCAAGATGGCGCCGTTGTTGTTTGAGGCTCGCTGTCTGATGCTCTTCCTGTTTTTTCTGTTTTCTTTTAATTTTAACACAAGTGTGAACGCTCGGATTGTGTATGATCGCCAAAGTTTATTGGACATTGGAGCCTCGACTGGTAATATGATACCATGGAATTATACCGGAGACAAGACCCCGCCCTTGCTGCTGGGCATTCCAGCGTACCTGTGTCGGTCCTGCTGGTCTCTACCTTTCCGACGGAAGCGAACCCGCCGTCGTGGCAGACGCAGCGGTTGGCTAGTACGTGCGAAGGCAGCTTTGGGGCATTGTTTTCCGGACTCATTCAGTGCGCGTAGGCTGGTGCCGCGCCTCTCCTTCCCGTTGCGCGTGCTGGATCCTGTGGGTCCCTGCTTGGTGCCTGTTGGTGGAGGCCATGATGGAGCGGTCCAGCCTCGTCCTCCCTGCACTCCTCGACCCTGTAGACGTGGGGTGAATCTTCTTAACCTACGATCTCTTCGCCGGGAATCTCGGATGCCAGATGGTGGCGGAGATCCGCCGATCTCGACCAGGATCGGTCTGATAAATGCTAGGTCGCTAGCTAACAAAACATTCGTCATCAAGGATTACTTTTCCTCTCAAGGCCTGGATTTCTTGTTTATAACTGAATCATGGACAAGTGGTTTGGGTGAGTCCAGCGTCTTTAATGAACTTTTGCCGCCGAACTGCTGCTACTTTAATTTTCCGAGGATGACGGGTCGAGGAGGAGGAATAGTGACAGTTTTTAAGAACTGTTTTACTTGTAAACAATTACCTCCAGCCCGTTTTGGTAGCTTTGAGCTTGGTCTCTTTGAACTTGGTAGCTCCCACACTGTGTTGTGTGCGGTGGTCTATCGGCCGCCAAAGTACAACAAAGATTTTATAAATGACTTTTCTGATTTCCTGGCCGATATCATGCCACGGTATGACAAAATTTTATTGGCTGGTGATTTCAATATCCGTGTCTGTTGTCCTACTTCACCTATGGCTCAGTCGTTTCTTAATGTTATTGATTCTTTTAATCTTGTGCAGTTTGTGACTGGTGTTACTCATGAGTTTGGACACACACTTGATTTGGTTTTATCTTTCGGTCTACCAGTTTTTAATTTAGTGATTGGTGACCCATTATTTTCAGACCATATGCCTGTTTTATTTGAGATAAAGCAGTCCATTACCAAAGTTAAACCATGTGCTGCAGTTCGGCTCTGTCGTGTTCTTAACCCTTCCACTGCTGTTCAGTTTTCTTCTGTTTTTAATGAGAACTGTACAATCCCAGAGACTGTGGGAAATAAAACCGAGGACATCAGCAACTGGTTTTATTCTACCTGCAAAGCAGCTCTGGATTCGGTGGCACCATTAAAAATTAGACCTGCAAAATCCAAACATGAACCCTGGTTAAATGATGTCACTCGGGCTGCCAGGAGAAACTGTCGTAAAGCTGAACGTAAATGGAAGAATGATAACTTGCAGGTGTCACTTCAAATATTGAAGGAATGTTGGCGCTGTTATCAAAGGACTGTAAAAGATGCCAAAAGAAGATACCTGACTAATATCATTGTATCCAACAGTCACAATCCTGCTGTTTTATTTAGAACTATTAATTCTGTTTTAAATGCCCCACATGGTGCTATTGTGGAGACTTCCCCTGCTCTCTGTGAAAGTTTCTTACACTTCTTTGTTGAGAAAGTCACTTCTATTAGGGCCCAGATCATACCCACTGTTCATGACCCTGTAGATACTGTGCCTTGCTCTGCTATTTTTCATAGCTTTGAATGTGTGACTTTGCATTCCCTGCAGGAGGTCGTTAGCCACTTAAAACCAACTGGTTCTCCAGACGATGCTATTCCACCTCGACTATTCAATGAGGTTTTTCTTTCTATAGGTCCTTCGATCCTTGCTCTTGTGAATAGTAGCCTGTCCTCAGGTGCTGTTCCTGAAAATCTGAAACATGCAGTTGTCCAGCCTCTAATTAAGAAATCAAACTTGGATACTGCTGTCCTGGCGAACTACAGACCAATTTCTAAATTGCCCTTCGTTTCGAAAATTCTTGAGAAGGTAGTTTATAATCAGCTAATGGCCTATCTCATTGAAAATAATATTTTAGAGGTTTTTCAGTCCGGTTTTAAATCATTTCATAGCACAGAGTCAGCTCTTTTAAAAGTTTTTAACGATATATTCTTGGCGACTGATTCTGGTGACTGCGTTGTTTTGGTGTTGTTGGATCTATCAGCTGCGTTTGACACAGTGGATCACAACATTTTAATCACACGTTTGGAACAGTGGGTGGGCATTGGTCATATAGCCTTAGATTGGTTTAAATCTTATCTGACCAAGCGTACTTTTTGTGTCTGTCTTGATGGACATAGGTCCTCCTCTGCTCCACTCTCATGTGGTGTTCCGCAGGGCTCAGTTTTGGGCCCTCTTTTATTTTTGTTGTACATCCTTCCGCTTGGTTCTGTTTTTAGGAAATACGGGATTGCTTTTCATTGTTATGCAGATGACACACAGATCTACGTACCTTTAAAGAAGGCAGACTCTGCCTCTCTTCGGTCTCTGTTCCTATGTTTGGAAGATTTGAAGGCCTGGATGGCCCTAAACTTCTTAAGACTTAACGAAGACAAAACAGAGGTGGTGATTTTTGGCAATTCGACTGAAGACTCTCTGTCCGATTGCTCCTTGGCTCAGTATGTCCGGCCAGTTGTTACAAATCTAGGGGTCAAGCTGGATGCTGGTCTTAGGCTGGAGTCTCAGATTAAAGCAGTTGTAAAATCCAGCTTTTTTCATTTGAGGCAGCTAGCCAAAGTAAAAGCCATCCTTCCTAGACAGCACTTTGAAACAGCAATCCATGCATTTGTGACCACACGGCTGGATTACTGTAATTCACTTTATGTTGGTATTAGTGATCTGTGTACTTCCCAGCTTCAGAGGGTTCAAAATGCAGCTGCACGACTCTTAACAGGTACACGAAAATTTGATCACATTTCCCCTGTTTTGGCATCTTTGCACTGGTTACCGGTGCGTTACAGGATTCATTTTAAAATACTTTTATTTACTTTTAAAGCTCTAAATGGCCATGCCCCTCCATACCTGTCAGAGCTGCTGCATTACTACACACCCTCTCGTTCGCTCAGGTCAGCTGACCAGTTGCTTCTGAGGGTACCGAGGACAAAGCGCAAGCTTAGAGGGGACCGTGCTTTCTCTGTGGTAGCTCCTAAGCTCTGGAATGACCTCCCATTAGACATAAGACAGGCCTCTTCACTTGCTGTTTTTAAGTCTCTTCTTAAAACCCATCTTTTTTCTTTGGCTTTTGGTACAATCTGAGATGTTTTAACTTTGTTTTATTGTTTTATTGTATTCATAATTTATTATTTTAGTACTGTTTTTAGTCCCTTCCATTTTATGATTGTATTGTATTTTGTGATTGTGTGTACAGCAGTTTGGTCCTGTTGGGTGCAAAAAGTGCTCTATAAATAAAGTTGGTATGGTATGGTATGGTATGGTTGTCTATAATAACTAGCGAGCAGTCTAATATTACCTGGTTGTCTATAATAACTAGCGAGCAGTCTATTATTACCTGGTTGTCTATAATAACTAGCGAGCTGTCTAATATTACCTGGTTGTCTATAATAACTAGCGAGCAGTCTAATATTACCTGGTGGTCTATAATAACTAGCGAGCAGTCTAATATTACCTGGTTGTCTATAATAACTAGCGAGCAGTCTAATATTACCTGGTTGTCTATAATAACTAGCGAGCAGTCTAATATTACCTGGTTGTCTATAATA
>JBBPBX010039873.1:8095-22909 GCA_038048925.1 Garcialebias charrua | reverse complement strand
AAAAATAAACAAACAAACCAGGTTTTCTTGAAAATGAGTTCTCGTGACTCAATGAGACTACCTGTGTAAATAAAGGGTAAAAAAAAAAAAAAGTACAACCAGAGTTAATACATAAGGCGCACCTGATTATAAGGCTCACTGTTGATTTTTAAGACAATTAAAGAATTTTAAGTGTGCCTTGTGGACCGAAAAATATGGTAATTTTTCTTTGGCCACCTCTACTGGCTTTTTTAATTTTTTAATTCAATGAAGTCAGTTTTTACATTTTTTTTTACTATATTTTCCTACCTGCTGCTTGCACCCCTGGGACACCCCTGGGACATCACCATCCTCCCTTTCTCTGTTCAAGACTGCCCTGAAAACCCATCTCTTTAGACTAGCTTATCACTAACTTACTAAATGTATTTTTGTCTTCCATTTTATATCCTTTATGTATTTTATATTTCAATTTGTTGCTGATAATGTTTGCTCTGTATTCACTGTGTTGGTTTGTTAAGTGTCCTTGGGTGTCATGAAAGGCGCTTTTAAATAAAATGATTATTATTATTATTATTATCACCAACGACACCACCATTACAGAAAACCAATAAATCAAGATCAAGGAGAAACCGACACCCGGTGCATTCTTTCTATATCAGTACAGAAATTTCCTGTGGTCTTCCACATACAAAATCCACCCCCGCCTCCTCACGATCAGCGGGAAGTAAGTAATTTATTTTTATCCTAATTGTTTGGGTATTTTAGAAAACAAGTGCGTGTGCATTCAGGGAATCCACCTTTTAAAGGTTGTGGTAAAGGGCAGCAGCCACATGGGTGGGCAGGGCTCTGGCTGATATTGGCAGCATCTCTAAGTGATGTCTCCAGATCCTCATACATTATTCAGTTATTGATAGGGGGAGAGGGGTGGGGTGGGACGACTCCCCAACTAGACTTCCCTGGGAGATTTCACACTGACTCATGTCCGTGTCGGCTTCGTTTAAGTTAAGGGGCGTACCTGCAGGCAAAATGCTCTGCGTTTGAGTTTTACATATTTATTGGACATAAGTGTTTTGACAAAAACCGGTAATCGGGATCTGGCCTCGAGAACACAGCTGTATAATCAGCTAAAACAAAGCCCACTGTTAAGCCAAACTGTCAAAAACCTATCAGACATTGTTTATGGATCCCCTTGGTATTCTGTAGTCGTAATGCCATTATATGAAAAGAAAAACAGCTCTTCACATGTCACCTTTGTGTTAATTAATATAGATAGACAAATTAATGATTGCACGCTATCTCAAACCCCTGCTAATTATGTGTAATAGAACAGAATTGCAATAATTTAGCATGCTATCTAAAGGCTTAGGATTTATGGCTATATGATTTATATTTACCTCTGAGGATGGTTTGGTTAAAGAGATGCAGGGGGACACTTTTTTAATGCATCTACATGTGTTGGACATTCCGGTTAGATCAATATTGGTCTTTCTTCAATTGATGATCTTTTAGTTGCAACACAATTGATCATTCAACACAACAAGGGTGATATATACAATTGACCTTCTACTCCTAATGAAATGGCATTTGCACTGCCAACCTGAGGAGAAAACATTGTTGCTCACAGAATCAAGCTCACTTACTTGTTTGTTTTCACCTCCTCTTCCAAATGTGCATTCATTGCTTGAAGATATGTCTCCACTTTGAGTAAAACATGCCTTCGCCATGCGGCAAATTTGTTTTTATAAATCTAATAAAAAATAAAGTTAAATACATAAATAAATACATTCAAGATTTTTAACTTCATGCTAAAAGTTTATTGTTTATAGACATAACCTTTTAAGCACACAGTTTTCAGAAGCAAATTATAATACAGCTTGGTACATACCTCCTATTTACCAGGTACAACATGGTTCTAACAAGGTACATAATGCCTGGTATGCACCAGGTACAAATATTACATTACCTAAGATGTAACCGGTGCATGACTGGTCTGAACAGGATTCAAACCTTGTATTCATCTAGTAAATGTTGTTTAAATTAATACCCAGAGACAAAGACTGAGTGATTTTATTTACAGTGGATAGTTAGGCACTTCAGGAACCCTGAGGAGCAAGGGCATGGGCTATATTATGTTTTTTCAAGAGGAGTATGATACAGCTGGAACATCTCAGTCTTACTGTAGACTAGGTAGTAGTGTGTGTACCGGTAGTTGGAAGGCAATGAAGGCAGCTGAGGAAACACCATATACTTCCAGGGTTCTTTCATCGAGGTCCAGGCACAGGTAAATCATGAGGAGATATGCTGCAATAGCAAATGAACATGGTAAGTACAAAAAATGGTAAAGGCAAATGAAATGTACTTATAGAGCACTTGTCTATCTGATCAAGATACTCGAAAGGGTTTACACTATAATCTGTGCCCTCATTTACACATTCATACAGAACTCTACTATATCTATACAAATAATAATCAGTGCTTTATCACATTCATACACCGATGGGACACACATCGGAGGCATTTAGGGGTTCAGTGTCTTGCCCAGGGACACTTGGGCATGTGACTGCTGGTGGAATCGAATCCCTAACTCTCATATTGGAGGACGACTGCTCTAACCACTCAGCCACAGCCCCTCCATCTTTCTCAAAGATCACTGAATGGAAAAGGCTAGAAGCATGACTGCCAGAAGCAGGTTTACTGTTCCAGTGTCAAGGAGACGTCATCTTCTGCCTCTTTTTGGCCGAGATGGGGTAGACATAAGGCAGCCGACTTGGGACCAGAAGGTTTGACTCTAAGCCATTCCACCAAGTCATGGTGTCTCTGAGGAAAACACCTAATCCCTTATTGCTTCCCAGGTGCTTACACAGCTGCCCACTGTTCCACATGGGTGTATCCCAGGTGTGATAGGGTTTTAGAGATGTAATTTTGCCATTGTATGGAAACACACATAGATGACAATCTCAGACTTCCCTTTCCCTTCTGTTATACTTCTGGCATCTCGTTAAGGGGATTATCGTCAGGTGTGGAAAGTGTTGGCACCTTCTGGTATCTTCAGAGCAGCAGGAAAAACAAACTCCCACAGTATATACTAATTACTTGCCTAGTACTTTTAGTGTACATACCTAGCACATACTTGGTATTTACATGGTATTCATATGGCATACATGTAAATACCCTGCAAATACCAGGAAATGTCACTTCACATACAGCCTGGTCCCAATATGTACAATGTGCATACCGTGCACAAACTCTGTAAGTATGGTATGTACTCCATAGGTACTAGCAAACATCCTATGAATGCTAAGTAACTAATCACTTCATAATATTGCACAGTAAATACTGGATATGTACCATGTGCATGCCAAGTTTGCACATACCCCATAGTTGTCAAGAAGATATATTATAATCATTTCATTTTATTTCAAAACGCCTTTCAGGACACCCAAGGACACTTAACAAACAAACACAGTTCAAACATCAGCAGTAACAAACTGAAATATAAAATACATAAAGAATATAAAATACAAAATAATTTAAAATACATTTAGTAAAGTTAATGATAAGTGAGTCTAAAGAGATGTGTTTTCAGAGCAGTCTTGAACAGAGAAAGGGAGGTGGTGTTTCGAAGGTCTGGTGGTAGAGCGTTCCAGAGGTGAGGGGCAGAGCAGGTGAAGGCCCTGCTCCCCATGGTGGAGAGGCGGGCAGAGGGTACATGGAGATGTAGCGAAGAGGAGGATCTGAGAGAGCGTGATGGGATGGAGATTTGTAGGAGGTCAGATAGATAAGGAGGGGCAAGGTTGTGGATAGATTTGAACGTGAGAAGTAGAATTTTGAAGATGATGCGTGATTTAACCGGGAGCCAGTGGAGCTGCTGCAGGACAGGAGTGATGTGGTTATAGTAGGAGGTTTGAGTGATGACACGGGCAGCTGAGTTCTGGACCATCTGTAACTTGTGGAGAGATTTGTTGGGGAGGCCGTAGAGAAGGGAGTTGCAGTAGTCAATACGGNTGTACTGCATCCTGCCGCAAGAGCCTCCAGCGCATTGTGAGAGCAGCTGAGAAGATCGTGGGCACCTCCTTGCCCTCACTGCAGGACTTACACAGCAAACGCCTCACTCGGAAAGCCCACCGCATGGCAGGTGATCCCACACACCCACTACACAGCTGCTTCAGACTGCTGCCATCAGGGAGGAGACTGAGGAGTCTCCAGGCTCGAACCAGCAGACTGAGAGACAGCTCTGTTCATCAGGCAGTCAGAATGCTAAACACTCTGCCTGCTCTGCCCCCCCTCCCATTTGAACTGCCTTAACACTAAAACTTTCTCACACATTATCACTCAACACAAAGTTTTTCACTAAACTCTCGGTCATGTGCTCATACAGTTTGCACTACTTCTCATACTTGCACTAATGTCTGTATTACATCACTGCCTATAATCATAATACTGTTTACATTCTCTGTTTACATTTATTAATACTGTTTACTTTTATTACTACTGCTTACATGTAATTACTACTGTTTACATTTATTTACACTACTCTAATATCTACACCACTGCTGGTACATATACAGTGTGCTCTGAACGGTCTTATTTAGGGATGCCCAATGTGCCTTACTGCATATGCCACTTTTTGCCTCTATAACAACATCAACTACTACCTCATACATATACTGTGTACATTGACTCATACGCTGCTTTGCCACTTTGCAAATGTCAATGCTAGAAACCTTTAGTTTATTTTAGTTATACTTTTTATACTCTTTTTTTGTGCTAGTATGCAAAAACTCAGGACAGTATTATGTTCATTAAATGTTTAATGTTTTAGTTTTAGAGTTGGTGTGGATTTTCATGCTCTTGCACCGCTATGCAAAAAAAAAACTCAGGACAGTGTTAGTTTTACTATTTTATGCTTATGTCTATTATTATATGTTTCAGTGTTTCAATGTTTAGATGTTTACTGTTGCACCGAGGGACTGAGAGAAACGCAATTTCGGTCCTGTGTATGTCCTGTACAGTACATATTGCAGATCTGACAATAAAGTTGACTTTGACTTTGACTTTTTTGAAAAGTAATAGTGTAGATTCACTTATGCCTTGTTTTAAATGTATTTATTTTCTACTGTACTGTACATATTGTTTGCATTTGTATCATGGTATACACGTGTCTCTGTGCGTTTATCGCATTATTCTAGTTTCTTCAATTTCAAGTAATTTTAATAAAATGTTCAATGAAATTTTGATTGTGCCTTGGGTAATGCAGACTCTGTGGGGGTGGGGGGTAGAGTTCGTCCAGGGCACCAAACAGGCTAAAACCACCACTGACTTTTCCAAGTCTATAAGAAATTTATCAGATTTGATTTCTTATTGTATATTGTTAATTGAGGAAACTTAAACTCACTTGTGCTGTAGAATGTTGCTCTCATGTTTAATGGCTAAAGATCCATAAATAATATTTACGCACAAAAGTAAATGTTCTTGTTTTTACCAGATTTATTAAACCTGCCTTTTATTTTCAGTGACTGTGATGATTTGAACATGAAGATTTTGTATAACTGACAGGGTACTCCACTTTCCTCCCACAGACCAAAACCATGCATGTTAGGCTGGTTGGTGACTAAATTGTCCTTAGGTGAGAGTGAGAGTGAATGGTTGTTTGTCTCGTTTGTTTCTATGTGTCCCTATGATGAACTGGAGACCTGTCCAGGTTGTCCCTCACAGTCCCTCACCTCTCGCACAGTGACTGCAGGATATGGACATCAGCTCCGTTACAATGGATGGATGGATGGATGGATGGATGGATGGATGGATGGATGGATGCATGGTCTCTCTTGTAAAAGCCCAGCAGCAAGAAAAACCATCACAGTTTTAGAAGTTCCCACAGAAGGAAGATGACAACCATCCTTAAACTAGACTGAAAACAGTTTATTTACCGTACTATAATAAGAAATGGATTTTCTCACATACCATTTGAATATGTGTAAAAATGTTGCTCACAGAGTTTATTTTCCTGTGGCAGCCTTATTATAAATCAAACCTCAGGATTTTCAGAACAATGTGATTATTTATTTAACCACAATCTCAGCTGACGTTGACGCTTTGCTCTGAACAGATTGCTTCAGTTAAGCGTGTTGTCATCTTTCTGAACGTTCGCCTTAAACTGAACCTGCCAGTGGAGCTGCAGGACGGCGGTTCACATGCTGAAGTGCCCTTGAACATCATAATCATTCCCGACCGTGGTGTTGATCTTTGTGTGAGTAAGAGCTCTTCAAACAGTCAAGAAGCTGTCTCAGTTTCTGCATGTGCCCAAAGAATAACAAGAATGAGATGAAGTTACGTCTTTTTATTTTTTAGTTTTTTCTACATCAAAGTATTTCATGAGAGGGGACAGCTGTTTTGTAAGATTGAAGTGTGTGAGGTCGGTAGTGGGCCCTCTCAAATCCCCCACGTCGAAGATGTGCTGGAGTTTTGACTGAATAGACTCGATTTTAAACCTTGTCAAAGTTGAAATACTTCAACATACACCTAAACAAAATGATCGACATTCTTTGAATGTCTGTAAAACAGTTACCGGTATTTGGGTTTTTTCATCTCTATAGCAACTTTTCGTTGTTTTTTTTAAATCAAGTATCTTGATGCACAGATCAAAGTTTTTAGATTAACAGTTTCACAGCTTTTTGCTTATTTTTTTCCACACAAGCGTGCATCTTATGGCGTCTCATGTTTGCTGCTTGTGTTGGGCCGCATCTTAAAGCATTGGAGCATCTATACGTCAATGTCATTGCAAAATGGGAAACCTGATGAATGTGTCGGCACGCCAAATATCATGGCATGTGCACAATAACACAAACGAATCACAAACAATGCACGTTTCCTCTCAGAAAATAACAAGCTATCCATCATCACTGCTCTCTCCTGCATATCTTCTGTTTTGCACGCGGTCTAAATCTTTGGTTTTATCTGGTTTTGTTGTCGGCCACATGGATGACGACCTGACCGCAACACTTTCCAAAACTGGACCAGAAAGGACTGATGAAAACATTCAGTATGCTGGCCCACACCGCCTGGATCCACCGCATGTTGATGAGAAGGAGCTGCACGCCGGGCATGATCAACCTGCAAGGACACAAAGGGGAGGGCAAAATAAGAGCTAATTTGGTAAATAGTATAAAGATTTCTCCCTAATGGAGTTCCCCTCAAGGGGTAGAAAATACATAAAAGAAAATCTAATTAGCACCAACAGAAAAGGATCTGAGAGCCCAATTAAGTTGCTCATCTGTTTGAAGTCAGTGTTCTGATCGTACCAGATGTGAAGGCAGCTGAGCACAGCGAAGAGGAGCCCTGCTGCCAGTGACACTGGCACGGCCAGCAAGAGGGAGATGAAGCGGTAGCACCACAGTCTTGACACCTCGAACAGGGCGTGGCTCCATAGCCACACTTTGTCAAAGCTCCTTACAGAGGGGGGTTCTGCAATCACGTCCTCAAACATGACCTCAATGCACAGAGAGAGAGAGAGACTGTCAGGACTTTCCCTGCAGGTGTTTATCCTGTACACTGTAAAAACCCAACAAGCAGAATGACAGGGATTGATGAGATTCAAGTGGTGTAGCCGTCATGATACTTGGGTATACAAATTCAAACAAGAAGTCAGTCCTAGCAGTTCTTCCTCTGATTTTATCCTTAAATGGTGTCCCTATTGAGTTTGTTGATTCCTATTGGTTATCGTGGTCAACTCACATCTCTCTTTTAAGCTCCATGTGGAAAACCTAGTAAAGAAACTGAAAGCTAAACGGGGTTTCTTTTTCAGAAACAGATCCTGTCTAACTCTGAATGCTAGGAAACGCCTTGTGAATAGCAACCAACCATCAGGGTGCTAACGATACATCGTTAGGCTGATGGCCTTCCTTGATCATGTGAGCAGCTGGGTTCGGCTGTCATCAGCCAACTGGTTGATCCACTGTGAGAAGGTGCTATTTATAAGACTGAGCTGAATACAGCTCCTCAGCCTGAAGAAGTCTTTCGGAGGAAAGACGAAACGTTTCTACATTTGTTTTGTTTTGTTTTGTTTTTTGAATATCCAGAGGACCAGACTTAACTTTTTTAGAATCTATCAGTATGCAGCGATTTGCTTTGACACTGTTTTATACATTCTATAACATGTTTTTAATGCAAAGCCAACAGTTGTGCAAAGTTTGTTGTTCATTTATTCAAATATAAGCATAAAAGAAATTTGGAAATGTTCAATTTGCTTAAAAATCAAAATAAATTGACGATTACGTTGTACTAACCAGTGTACTTTGGTTTCTAAGCACAGTATACCCAGTATGTAAATGTAGACTACACCACTGGATGTACACTACTGAAAGAGAACAAAATAACATCAGTACGTCCACTTGAGGTCAGCAGTGGGTCATGCGTCACTTTAACTTCTGTTTATTACACAGTCTGTGTTCAAAACTAACACAGTAACCAGATGGAGGAAAATATTTTGTCTTTATTATCCCCAAGGGGTAATTTGTTTCACAGTCAGTAGTACAGTAGGCACACAAAACATCCATACTAGACATGGAGACATTAAAATAACAGGGCATGAAATCCTCACTGTTTGTTGAGAAGCCTGGTCGCTACAGGGATGACTGTGTTTTTCAGTCTGTTTGTTCTACATCTGGGCAGCAGATACCTGCGTCCAGATGGAAGCAACCTGAACTCACCATGGAGTGGTGATCAGGATCTGCCAGAATCAGCCTGGCATTGTTCACTGCACTTGCCTTGTCAGTGAACCTACCTTAGGAGGTAAGTCATACACACACACATACATATTTTTGGCATTGACATAACTCAACTGATTCAGAAAAATTGGAAGTGAAGTGTGGATTAATGTTTAAATAGACCTTTTACCAGTTGACGTCATCACGCACAGCTCGCCTGAAACGAGCGTTCTGATTGGACGGCAAAAAGCCCTAACCGGATTCAGGGGCTAAGCAAGGGGTCGATGAGCTTCGTAATGATAGCGAGTTGTAATTTAGAAGCTTGTTTTCTTAAAATAGTGAACAACCGCTGGTCAAAATGCCTGAACATTGTGCCGCGGACACGAGAGGAGGAAACCGCACGCCCATACACATTGTCTTAGACAGGGTTGCTTTTTTGGCTACAGATGAACCGTGCGCGCGGGGCTGCCTGCACATTCACCCAGCCAGGAGCCACTAAGTCCCGGCTACACCTGATCCAGTGCGCCCTGGAGGTCCAGAACCGGCTGGACCCAGCTAGGAGCCACTAAGTCCTGGCTACAGATGAACCGTGCGCGCGGGGCTGCCTGCACCTTCACCCCAGCCAGGAGCCACTAAGTCCCGGCTCAAAAAATCATGCATTTACTGGTAGCTTAATGATTTTAGAAGATTCGGTTAACGGTTGGCTTATCAAACGTTTTGACATTCCACTCACCTGCTCTTCAGTGGGGCCGAAGGAAGAATCTCCTTGCATGTCGCAGGTCGAAACAGGCAGAAACCCCACACACGCAGCGGAGACCGAAGAACAACGCGGTCTCGTCGAACTAGCTAGCTGCTGCTAGCTTAGCAGCTGTCCAGTAGCATTCCGCTGCGGGAGATCGTTCTCCGCCCTGTCTGTTTCCCATATCCAAGATGTAATGTAGGAACGTAATCCACGGAGCTTGGATCATTAATGTCCATGCCAGATAAAAAACGCACACACGTTGATGCTTCGTGCCGGGGTGAAATCCTGCCTGTACCGGCCGGCGGTGGTACGGGTTTGCTCCACATCTTCCTTCTTTTAGTCGCTCTACTCGACTTTCCCAGAGGGACGTTGTAAAACGAACAAGTCTCACCTTCTTCTTTTACTCGTTGAAGTTGCCTGGAACAATTATAAACACAATAAAAGTCTTATTTCTCCATCGCGACCGTTGCCAGTAACGACAACGTACCCGTGCTTCCGGAAAATTCTGGAAAAATGCGAGTGCGCATGCGCGATGACGTCAACTGGTAAAAGGTCTATTGCACATTCTTATATGTATCTAAACCAAATGAAGACATTTCAGATTAAGTCCCATTTGTTGTTGTCTGCCTTTTTTTGTTTTTGTTTTGTTAAAATACTCATGACAGTGCAGAGTTTTTACCTTCAGGCTGCTGTTGACTCTGTTGGGGTCCCTGTCTTGAATTAGAGGCCTCTCGTCTCCAAGGTCAGAATCCAGCTCGTCAGAATGTAGATCCACCTTTACCTCCATCATTTCCTCCTGTGCTCTTGCGTCTTCTAATCTCCGCTCCTCCATTTCCACCTCGGTGAGCTGCGTCTCCACTCGCTGTGCTTGGAAACATGGACGATGGGCAGCTGCATGCTGGAAGGATGATGGGCTTGTCGCTGACACCCAGGTGGAACATAGTAGACCCGTGACTGTCTTGACCTCATCCGAGGAAGGCTTTTATTGTCTTTGGGTGACACAAACTGTCTCGTTTGTAGCTGCATGAGAAAGCTGGATCATTAGAATCAACCCTGCCTGTACTGTAAGGATGCTCTGGTGACATCATTATCAGCCAGTCCTTTCATCAGGACATGTGTGTTTGGCCATTAAATGCATATTGCTCAACACTTCAGATGCTTTTGGCCAGGAGCTGCTCTACAAGCAGCCTATTTGAGCTGAAATGTAGCTCATTTACAGACCAAATGCTTCAGTGTTCCCTCAGGAACTAAATGCTCCATAGGGTATCACCCGATGGACTTTATGAATTTATGTCCCAGGGAAAAAAATGCTTTAAACATTAAAACTGCCTCTCTGTAAATTTTAGCAACTACAGGTACTCCCCGACTTACGAGCGCATCGACATACGAGGTTCCGGACTTACGAGCTCACTAACGAACAGTAAAGTTGTACAGAGCATACAGAAAATACAGCACTGGTATGTGTTTTTAGATGAAAGTGTGTTAGCTAACCGTTTGTAAACAAGTTTCTGAGCATGTTTATGAACTAGTATGTACGTTTGTGTTGAAAAACGAGTGTTCGTAGTAGCGCTAGCATAAATTTTCCGACTTACGACCGAAAATCCGGACTTACGAGCGACACGTGTTTCGTGTTCCGACGTACGAGATTTCGTGTTACGAGCACCTCGTACGAACGGAACTCGCTCGTAAGTCGGGGACCACCTGTATATGTTTATCTGCATGTTTATGTGTGTGCCTATGTGAAAAACATAAAATGAAATGGTTTCATGTGAAGTGTCCTTTTGCCCTTCAGTCTCTCCAGGCTGCTAACATTAAAGCACTTGAACGCACAAAACATACACAGTTTCATCAACCTTGACTTCCTGACCTGCCCCTGATCCCTCGATTCACCCTGCTTAAGATTGAATCATTTACATCTTTTGTTCGCCACACACACTGGATATATCACTCATTACCATTTCACACAGTTTATGTTTGCTATCTAATGAATATTTCACAGACATACAACATTTATCAGTCTTTTCAATGTTCATTTTCCTGCGATCGTATTTAAAATGTAAAGAACAGAAGCACAGTCTGAGTAGGAAACCCACATCTGGTTGTTTACTGAAATGTTTTTCAGGCAAATGTCCAGAGAGAGAGATGGAAAAGAAGGAAATATTAGCATACAGCACACTCTGTTGGTCAACACATGGCATGTACTTCAGGATCTTTGGTGTTGATTGACACACTTCTGCCTTCCTCCTTTCTTTTTGTAGAGTCTACCCTCTAGAGCAGGGGTCTGCAACCTGCGGCTCTGGAGCCACATGCGGCTCTTTGGTCCGTCCAGAGCGGCTCTTTCAAGCTTGGAGTTCTGAATTTTATAGGATGTTATAACCGCAACAAAAAATGACTAGCTTTACCAGTTTTGCTGTCATTTCCTTTGCAAATATGTGGATAATAGTACTAATACACAGAGTAAATTATACTCCCTTTAACTTTATGCTTTACTTCTTCAAAGTACGCAATTTCTCCAGAATATTAAAAAAAAAACATAAGCCTGCACAATTCATTGTTTTAGTTTTTTTAATTTGGCAAAATATCTTTTTTTTTTTTTAACAAGAATCTAGTTTTCTGTGATAGATTTGTGACCGGGATCTGGGTACCACTGATCCCCTGCAACCCAAAAAGGAAGAAGCGAGTAAATGAAATGGGTGGAATCTAGTCTTTTGTTGGTCTCAAAATGTAAAAATATCAATATATTTTAACAAACATTGGATGTTGTTGTTATTTATAATTTTATGTCTACTGGCCAGAAAAGCCCCATCTAACAAACTTAAAGTGGCCCATGGGCCACCAGTTGAAAATGACAGTTGTAGCAGGTTTTGCGGCTATGGACACATTTAATTTAGTGAACAAAGGGTCAGAAATGGCTCCTTTGATCGTAAAGGTTGCAGACCCCTGCTCCAGAGTCAGGGTGCTGGACTTGGTGAAACCCTCCATGCATCGTGAGGAGCGTTCCAGTCCTGATGGCTTCTGTCTCCTCCTTATAGGCTGTTATACCAGCTGGGTGTCTGATGACTGGCACTGCATACGTGTCGATGGCTCAGACTTTGTTCTTGCCTTTCATCTGACTCTTCAGGACCTGTCTTACTCTCTGTAGGTACTTGGTTGTAGCTGACTTTCTTGCGGCCTCTATCATGAGGAGCCTGTGGTACTCCAAGGTATTTGTAGCTCTCCTGAACATCTGCATTGTTGTCGATGGTTCAACCACTTCAGCTGCGATCATCTTACCTGGTTTGCAAACCATTTGGTGTGAAGAAAAAAAGCAAAGATCCATCCAGCCATTATTTTTACCTGCCTCTTCCTTTTCAGGTCACGGGGGTCACTGGTGTCTATATCCAGCAGTCACTGCGCGAGATGCGGGAGACACCCTGGACAGGTCGCAAGTCCATCACAGGGCATAAACATACTTTGTAAATAAATATATAAATACATAAAACACTGCTTGGTGGATTTGTTAGCAACTAAAAACCATTGAAATGTGTGTTTAGTATAAAACTACTTTTTGTAAACTGAAGCCAAAACACGAGACTGAAGTCATCTGTCTATGACTTTAGATCCATAAATCGGATGAATCCACAAATGTAGAATGCTTTATATTAACACAAAATGGCTGCGGTAAAGTAAATTCAACACATGGGTTTAGGTAAGATTTTCTTTAAAAATAAAACAGTAAAAGTAAAACAGCTCAGCTTGTGTCAGTGCCAAATGGGGTTCATCAAAGTTCATGCTCTGTGCCAAAGGGTGTTATAAAATTAAAGAAAATGAAAAATAAAAATAACAAGGCTATATAAATGTAAAAACTGGAACAGTGTGCAGTATTCATATTTATATTAAGGTCAAAAACATGTAAAAATGGTTGAATAACACGTTTTACTCCAACGTACAGTTCAGGGGAAACGTGTCTCGGTTCATGTCATGGATCCAAATGGGGCAAGATGTTACAGACTCAGTATTAGTCAAATTATCTATAATGTTTTCTGGTTTTAAACATTTTCTATAAAAGTTCACATAACAATCCACGTCTCTTTAGTCATGGTTACCCTTTAAATAGGAAGAAAATACTGTTTCCAAAGTCAGGGTCAAAGAAAACAGCACGCTTCGTTGGGCTTCTTCTTCATGGGTCACCACAGCGAGCTAACTCGCATGAAAGATTTGGCAATTGTTCTGTGCTGGATGCCCTTCCTGACATAACCTGGGCTCGAACTTGCAACCTCAGGATTTCAAGACCATGGCACTGACCAGCCACAAATAAAAAAAGCAAGTATTTTGTCCCTTAAAGCTGTTTACCCAAATGAGAATAGAGAGAAAATATCTGTCTCATGTTCTTGTCCCATGTATCTTCTCTGTGGTCTGGAACAGGACATTTCTAACATCTGAGGAGGAAACAGCTTTTGTTTGAAACAGGTATGAATAACTGTCACATCATTTTTTTATTTTTTCAGCAAGTGTCCCGGCTCAGTTACAGCTGCTTTTCCAGATGCGTGTGGTGAAGACAAGAGTGTGTTTCTATTAAAATTAATTTTGTCCTAGCTTGTGCTGAAAACATGTCGTCCATGTCCATTTACGTCACTGATCAGATTTAAAAATACTGCTGCAGGCTTTACTAAATGTCAAGTAGACGTATTATTTTAGCTCTCTATCTAAAAAATAAACCGCAAATCGAGATTCACATTTTTAGAACACTTTTTTCTGTGATTATTTTAAATTATTTGATGGTTAGACATCTGTCCAGTTGTTAAAAAGCCACTCGCGACTCTTCTACAAATGGTTTAATCACCTTAGATACAAAACTCTATTTATGTAAGAGAAATGTAGCGCCCTTTCTGCAGAACGTTTGCTGTTATTTGCAGTAACCACACTGTTCCGTCTTGCACGTTGTTGTTGAAGGACCAAAGCAAACAGCAGAGGCCATAAAGCAGCACTTTGTTGCCATTTTTGGCACATTATCAACTCTCAGTAATGATTTCCATTGTAAATTCACCATCTCCACCTGACATTATCAAGGATACTGTTATTGTGCTTTAATGTTAACAAGCTTCTATCTGACAGTGTGCATTTACATGACCAGACTTCACGTCAGGATCTAAACATGAACACGTACATCAAGTCAGAAGGGCATTGTTGCTATGTGAGTTACCGACCCACTCCATTTCCATGGCAACAAGGAGAGATAACATTAACCATCTATCAGCATATTTGTTTCACATAGGAAGGTATTATCTGTACAATTCATGAGCTCTCTCCAAATAACAACAAAACACTAATGATTTATTGGAATAAAGGGAAGTCAGTGTGCTGCTTTTAATCAAGTCACAAAACAGCTTCATATATACATGCATACATATA
>JBBPBX010039872.1:13916-29668 GCA_038048925.1 Garcialebias charrua | reverse complement strand
ATAAGTTCCAAAAAAAAAATTCATGGTTGAATGCAATACGCTTCCGTATTAATTTTAGTTGATTTATTTTAAATAAATGGTAGTGTCTCCTGGCATACCAAACTAAAATCAACGTCTCTGTCACTTAATGGCTTTATGGTTTATTTATCTATCATAAAGATCACAGAAATATTGGGTAAACTGAAAAAGAAAAGAATCGGTGAAATTACTATTCAATCTGAATAAGTAATTAAGATATAAAAAGTGTATCAGTTTAATATTGACCTCCTCATATATCCTACACTTGTCACTCCTAAGGAGAACCTCAGCATCTTCATATCTGCTACTTCCAGTTCTTTCTCCTGTCTTTTTGTCAATGCCATTGTCTCCAGACCATACAACATAGCTGGTCTCACCACTGTCTTGTAAACTTTTCCTTTGACCTTTGCTGACACCTTTTTGTCACAAATCACTCCTGAAACTTTTCTCTACGTCGACAGAGTCTCCTACGGTCGGAAAGAAGACATCCGGACAGCAGATGGCATGGAAAGGACCCTCCAGGGCCCACCCGGAATAGAAGATGGGAGGGACTCCCGCCAGAGAGCCCTCGGGACAGGAAACTCGAGTGGACCCCGCCTGGGGCCCCTCGGCACAGGATACATGGACAAAGCCCACAAGGGACGCCAAAGACGAGGCTAGTACCAAGGAGGCCCGGGGATTGCAGATGATGACATGAGGTATCGAGGAGGTACCACAGCAGATGACACAGATGAGAACTCAGGAGCCGCAGATGTCGAAGGCGAGAACATAGGAGCCGCAGACGTCGAAGGCGAGACCTCAGGAGCCGCAGACGTCAAAGGCGAGACCTCAGGAGCCGCAGACGTCGAAGGCGAGACCTTAGGAGCCGCAGACGTTGAAGGCGAAACCTCAGGAGCCGCAGACGTCGAAGGCGAGGCCTCAGGAGCCGCAGACATCGAAGGCGAGACCTCAGGAGCCGCAGACGTTGAAAGCGAGACCTCAGGAGTTGAAGGAAAAACCTCAGGAGCCGCAGACGTCAAAGGCGAGACCTCAGGAGCCGCAGACGTCGAAGGTGAGTCCTCAGGAGTCGCAGACGTCGAAGAGACTCCGGCAAAATCTACGTTGGAAGAACCAGGTGGCGAAGAGTCAGGCATCGAAGAGACCTCGGCAAAATCTTCGTCGGAAGAACCAGGCGTCGAAGAGTCAGGTGTCGAAGAGACTTCGGTAAAATCTTTGTCAGAAGAGCTAGGAACCAAGGAGTCAGGCGTCGAGGAGGAGTCGGTCTCTGCTGCAGGCGTTGAGGAGGAGTCGGTCTCTGCCACAGATGCCGAGGAGGAGTCGGTCTCTGCCGCAGGCATCGAGGAGGAGTAGGTCTCTGCCGCAGGCATCGAGGAGGAGTCGGTCTCTGCCACAGGCGTCGAGGAGGAGTCGGTCTCTGCCGCAGGCGTCGAGGAGGAGTCGTCTCTGCCGCGGGCGTCGAGGAGGAGTCTGTCTCTGCCGCGGGCGTCGGGGAGGAGTCGGTCTCTGCCGCGGGCATCGAGGAGGAGTCGGTCTCTGCTGCAGGCGTCGAGGAGGAGTTGTCTCTACCGCGGGCGTCGAGGAGGAGTCGGTCTCTGCCGCAGGCATCGAGGAGGAGTCGGTCTCTGCCGCCGGCGTCGAGGAGGAGTCGATCTCTGCCGCGGGCGTTGAGGAGGAGTCGGTCTCTGCAGCGGGCGTCGAGGAGGAGTCGGTCTCTGCCGCGGGTGTCGAGGAGGAGTCGGTCTCTGCCGCGGGTGTCGAGGAGGAGTCGGTCTCTGCCGCAGGCATCGAGGAGTCCTTCACTGCCGTAGGCGTAGAGAGGGTTTGAGTCCCATGACGTCCTCTCCTTCTGCGGTGGCGAGAAGCTTGAGCTACAGACACTGAGGACACAGGAGATTCTGGAGACACTGAGAGTCCTGGAGATTCGGGCTCTGGAAGGCCCGCTGCTGCGGGTTCTGGAAGGCTCGCTGCTGCAGGTTCTGGAAGGCCCGCTGTTGCAGGTTCTGGAAGACCTCCTGTTGCAAGTTCTGAGTCACCAGCTACAGGTTCTGAGTCACCAGCTGCAGGTTCTGAGTCACCAGCTGCAGTTTCTGAGTCACCAGCTACAGGTTCTGAGTCACCAACTGCAGGTTCTGAGTCACCAGCTGCAGGTTCTGAGTCACCAGCTGTAGGTTCTGAGCCACCGGCTGCAGGTTCTGAGTCACCAGCTGCAGGTTCTGATTCACCAGCTACAGGTTCTGAGTCACCAGCTGCAGGTTTTGCATCACCAGCTGCAGATTCTGGACTACCTGCAGACACTAGGGACACAGGGGACACAGGAGATACTGCAGTTTCTGCAATACTGTAGATGAGTCTCTAACTGCAGGAGGCTGGAGGCTTGTGGCTACAGGATGAGAGTTTGGTGCAGCAGGCTTTAGAGCCCTTATCTCACTCAAAAGCCCTTTATAAAAAGGAAGCTGGGCCAGACCAGGTTGAGAAAACACAAGGCTTTCTGCAGAGGAAAGCAAAAGGTTAATACAGTCTGGATTGTCCATGGCAGAGGTCAGCAAACGTAATAAGGTTTGATTTATTGAAGCAAAGTCACTGGTCTGGAGCTGGGACGAGTGGGACCCAGTCTCGCCGAACTGAGCAGGAACAGCTGTACATGTCGGAGGTGTGGGGTCGAGCTTCGTCCTCACCGGAATCCTGGGAGGTGAGGCAACGGGGACCGCGCCCACAGTGACATTGGAGCTGGGCACAGGGGACTCAGTCTCACCGGACCGAGCGGGAACCACTGGACGGACCGGAGGTGTGGTGGACCCTCTCCGGGTCTTGTTTTTGCCTCTCTTACGACGACGTTGTGAGTGGACCACGGGGGCAAGCCAGAGTTCGTCCTCTGACTCGGGGAAAATCCAAGATGGCGCCAGTGTTTGAGGCGTGCCGTCTGATGCTCTTCCTGTTTTATGTCCTGTTTGTTTTAAATCTTATCACAAATACAAACGCTCGGTTTGTGTACGATCGCCAAAGTTTACTGGACATTGGAGCTTCGTCTGGAATTACGTCATCGAAGAATTATGCCGATGGCAAACCTTTGCCTTTCCTGTCGGGCGTGCCGGCCTTCCTGTGTCGCTCCTGGTCTCTACCTTTTCGACAGAAGCGCGCCCGCCGCCGTGGTAGACGCAGTGGCTGGTTGGTACGTTTAAAGTCTGTTTCGAGACGTTGTTCTCCGGGATCAGTTAACGTACATGGGCTGTTGCCACGCTTGTTTTTCCCACTGCGCATGCTGGATCCTACGGAAGCCTGTTTGGTACCTGTTAGTGGAGGCCATGATGGATTGTTTCCGCCTCGGCCTCCCTGCACTCCCCGGCCCTGTAGACGTGGCGTGAATCTTCAAAACATGCAGCTTCTTCGTCGGGACTCTCAGCTGCCGACTGAAGTTGGAGATCCGCTGATTTCTGCCAGGATTGGTCTGGCGAATGCTAGGTCGCTTGCAAACAAGACCTTCATTATTAAGGATTTCTTTACCTCTCAAAGCCTGGATTTTTTATTCATAACGGAATCATGGACAAGTGACTTGGGTGAGTCCAGCGTTTTTAATGAACTCCTACCACAAAACTGTTGCTATTTTAATTTTCCAAGAATGATGGGACGAGGAGGAGGAATAGTGACGATCTTTAAAAACTGTTTCTCTTGTAAAAAGTTGACTCCGGCCCCTTTTTGTAGTTTTGAGCTTGGTCTTTTTGAACTTGGTGGTTCTCATACTGTGTTATGTGCGGTGGTCTACCGGCAGCCAAAATTTCATAAATGAATTTTCTGATTTTCTGGCCGACATCATGCTGCATTATGATAGGATTCTAATTGCTGGTGATTTTAATATTCATGTTTGTTGTCCTTCCTCACCCATGGCTCAGTCGTTTTTAAATGTTATTGATTCCTTTAATTTTGTGCAATTTGTGACCTGTGCTACTCATGAGCATGGTCACACTCTGGATCTGGTTTTGACGTATGGTTTGTCGGTTTTTGATTTGGTGGTTGGTGACCCTTTATTTTCAGATCATATGCCAGTTTTATTTAATATAAAGCAGCCTATTACTAAGGTTAAATCAAGCACTGCAGTGAAGCTTTGTCGTGTTCTTAAACCTTCTACTGCTGTTGGGTTTTCTTCTGTTTTTAATATGAATTCGAAAATCCCTGAAACCATGATGGACAATGCTGATGATATCAGCAACTGGTTATACTCCACCTGCAAAACAACTCTGGATTTGGTGGCACCATTGAAATTACGAACTGTAAAACCTAAATATGAACCGTGGTTGAATGTGGATACTCGAGCTGCCAGGAAAAACTGTCGTAAGGCTGAACGTAAATGGAAGAAGGATAATCTGCAGGTATCGCTTCAAATACTGAAGGATTGTTGGCGCTGTTATCAGAAAACTGTGAAAGATGCCAAGAGACAATATCTAATTAATCAGATTGTGTCCAGGAATCAAAATCCTGTTGTTTTCTTTAAAATCATTGATTCTGTTCTGAATCCTTCACGCCGTGCTCTTGTGGAGTCTTGCCCTGCACTATGTGAAAGGTTTTTACAGTTTTTTGTTGATAAGGTCACTTTGATTAGGGCTCAGATCATGCCCTCTGTAAATGACCCCTCCGACTATGTGTCTTGCACTGGTGTTTTTCAGTGTTTTGATTATGTCACTTTAGAATCCTAACAGGAGGTGGTTAGTCATCTAAAACCTACTGGTTCCCTGGATGATGCTATTCCACCTCGTCTGTTTAATGAGGTCTTTTCTACTATAGGCCTTTCGGTTCTTGCCCTTGTAAATAGTAGTTTGTCTTCTTGTCCTTTCGGTTCTTGCCCTTGTAAATAGTAGTTTGTCTTCAGGTGTTGTCCCTGGAAACCTAAAACATGCAGTTGTCCAGCCTCTGATTAAGAAACCAAATTTGGATCCAGATATCCTGGGAAATTATATACATATCTCTAAATTGCCTTTTGTTTCTAAGATTCTTGAGAAGGTAGTCTATGATCAACTAATGGCTTATCTTGTTGAGCATAACATTTTAGAGGTCTTTCAATCTGGTTTTAAATCATTTCATAGTACAGAGTCAGCACTTTTAAAGGTTTTTAATGATATATTCCTTTCAACAGATTCTGGTGACTATGTTATTTTGGTTTTGCTGGATCTTTCGGCTGCTTTTGACACTGTTGATCACAATATTTTATTTACACGCTTAGAACAGTGCGTGGGCATTGGCCATACAGCCCTAAACTGGTTTAAATCCTACCTGACAAATCGTACATTTTGTGTCTCTCTTGATGGCCATAGGTCCTCATCTGCTCCTCTTTCATATGGTGTTCCACAGGGCTCAATTTTGGGCCCTGTTCTTTTCCTGTTGTATCTTCTTCCTCTTGGCTCCGTCCTTCGAAAACACGGGATTGCCTTCCATTGCTACGCAGATGATACACAGATTTATGTACCGGTAAAGAAAGCAGACCACACTTCTCTCCAGTCTTTGCTTCTATGTTTGGAAGATTTGAAGACTTGGATGTCTCTAAATTTCCTGAAACTAAATGAAGACAAGACAGAGGTAGTGATTTTTGGGAGTTCCTATGGGAAGTCTTTGCCTGTTGACTGCCTACTGACTCGATATATAAAGCCAGTTGTTACGAATCTGGGAGTAAAAATAGATGCAGATCTAAGGCTGGATTCTCACATCAGAACAGTTGTGAGATCTAGCTTTTTTCACTTAAGGCAGTTAGCAAAAGTGAAACCAATTCTTTCAAGGCAACATTTTGAAACAGCAATCCATGCTTTTGTAACCACTCGGCTGGATTATTGTAATGCTCTTTATGCTGGCTTAAGTGATTCTTGCATTTCACAGCTGCAAAGAGTTCAAAATGCTGCCGCCCGACTTCTAACAGGGACACGGAAATTTGATAGTATTTCTCCTGTTTTGGCCTCTTTACATTGGTTACCAGTGTATTATAGGATTCATTTTAAGATACTTTTGTTCGCTTTTAAGGCTCTGAATGGCCGATCTCCTTCATAGTTGACTGAGCTACTACAATCTTACACTCCCTCACGTTCTCTCAGATCTGCTGACTAGCAGCTTCTGAGGATTCCAAAAACTAGACTTACGCTGGATCCCCACCGCACGCATCTCGCACAGCCGAAACAGCCACTTTACATTGAAAGTCTATGGGGACGCGCATCTTGGAGCAGCGGGTCGTGTCGCGGCGCATCTACAGCATACAAGCAGCGCGAAAGTGAGCAGCAGCTGTTTCCTACTCCCGCGTCGCATCCGAGCAGCGACTGTGGAAGCACGGAATGCCGTGCTTCCACAGCTCGCTTCAGCTCGCTGCTCAGCAGCAAACAATCAGGACCAATCAGGAGAGACTCTGCCATGTGATCACGCAACATGTAAACAGGTAAACATGGAGGAGAAACTTACAGCAGGTCGTCAAACTGGGCGCGGGTGACACGGAAGTACCGCTGAAAGCGCTCCTCGTCTGCGCGCAGCTCCTGGATCAGATGGTGAAATTCACCGAATTCATGACGCCTCTCTAATGTGGGGTGAATCCAGAATCGTCGTTGTGCACGGCGTCTGCGTGTTGCTGCTTTGTAGATTAAGTACAACAAGGCAATTCTTCGTATTGCGTCCGCCATTTTTCTGAGACCGGAAATAAACAAACACCACCGGAAGAGGACCAACACGCTCCTCCTCCCACTGCAGACGCGTTAGATGAGGACAGTCATCTGTTGACAAGCAGCCAGTACAGTGCGTTTGGAGATTTTTGGAAGCGCGATATGCTTTAGGTGAGGATGAGGCATTAAGCTCAGAGGTGACCGTGCTTTTTCAGTGATTGCCCCTAAACTCTGGAATGACCTTCCGAGTGACATAAGACAAGCCTCGTCCATTGTAGTTTTTAAGTCTTTTCTTAAAACTCATCTTTTCTCTTTGGCTTTTGATGCGATCCGAGATGTTTGATTTTGTTTTATTGTGTGAAACTTTACTATTTTAATGCTAGTCTTTTATCTGACCTTTTTAATTTTGTACTGTATTTTATTTTTGTACTGTATTTTATGTTTGTGTACAGCACTTTGGTCTCACGGTTTTATAAAGTGCTTTAGAAATAAAGTTGGTATGGTATAGTATGGTATGGTATGCGTCCTCACCTGACGTCCACCCGAAGTAAGTCAGCACGGGAGCTGAGGAAAAACTGGACCTGGATGTTGTGTGGCTACCTTTAGTCCTTCTACCTCGTCTCTCCTCCTGCAGCAGGAGAGGTGAAGGCAGAACCTCCACCGCCTGGCTGTGCTCCAGCAGTTCCAGGACGGGTTTGGTACAATAGGTACCACATCTGACCGTGGATCTTCTCATCTTGGAACGGACCTCAAAAAACAGGCAAGCAAAAAACAAACAAACAAAAAAACTCAGGAGAACCTGTCTGTTGGGCTCAGAAACTGGTTGGTTCATACTGTTAGGGTCCTGACTCAGGGACCGTGGAAAGAACCCATTTGCAGACAGGACTCAGGAGGCAAAGTACAAAAATAAATACTTTAATAGTAGAAACAAAAAAGGCTGACAATGGCAGCATAAACTTACATGACTCAAGGAACAGGACTAGGAGGAACCCAAAACGATGACGAACCGACAAAGACAGAACTCACAGAGGAAATTAAATACATACAGGCAAGGCTTGGGACACAGGTGAAAATAATCAGACTAATTGGAGGAACCCCAGGAAGGACTAGAGTGAACACTTGGGGAAGTTATAAATAAAACAGACCAGGGCAGGGGAACTAACTAAAACATGTAACATGAATAATAATTAAACTAGGGCCGAACAGGGAATTAAACTAAACAGGAATGAACTAATCTGGAGCAGGACAGGGAAATAAACTAAACCTGAATTAACTAAAATGGAGCAGGGCTGGTTGAAAGGAAAACAACACAAGGAAAGTCCAGGAGAGGGAGCCAACCTCACAGTGGGAACAAAGAGCTGACTAAACAAACAGAACACAGAAACACAACAGACAACCAAGGGACAGACTCCAACAAAGGCGAGTTACTGGAACTCTTAAAAGTACCCGGTCCTCTGACCTCAAAGCATGTGGTGGGGCATATGGGTGTATCAAATCCGAGAGATAGGCGGGGACGAGACTGTTCAGTGATTTGTAGACATACAGGAGAATTTTGAACTGGATTCAAAGATGAACCGGTAGCCAGTGCAGGGAGGCCAAGACTGGTGTAATGTGCTCACTTTTGCGTGAACTAGTTAAAAATTAGGTTGCTGCGTTCTGGACCAGTTGTAATCGTGCATTGGTGGCCTGACAGACGCCAAGCAGAAGTGAATTGCAGTAATCAAGCCTAGATGTAATTCATTCAACCTTTATTTATACAGGCTAGCCTCGTTGAGTCACGGGGACTCATTTACAAGAGGGACCTGTCTCACTCACACCAAACAACCATCCACTCTCACACTCACACCTAGGGTCAATTTAGAGTCACCAATCAGCCTAACAAGCATGTTTTTTGGTCTGTGGGAGGAAACCGGAGTACCCGGAGGAAACCCACGCATGCACGGGGAGAACATGCAAACTCCACCCAGAAAGGCCCCGGACCGGGATTTGAACCGGCAACCTTCTCGCTGAGAGGCAGCAGCTCTACCAGTTGTGCCACCGTGCTGCCCTAATAAATGTGTTATTTACTGTCTCCAGGTTATTTTTGATAATATGGGCTTCAGCTTAGACAGTCGCCTCAGCTGGAAAAAAACAGGATTTAACGATCATATTTACATGACTGTTGAGTTTCGTGGACGGATCCATTATCAAAGTCAAAGTCAAAGTCAAAGTCAAAGTCAACTTTATTGTCAGATCTGCAATATGTACTGTACAGGACATACACAGGACCGAAATTGCGTTTCTCTCAGTCCCTCGGTGCAACAGTAAACATCTAAACATTGAAACACTGAAACATATAATAATTGACATAAGCATAAAATAGTAAAACTAACACTGTCCTGAGTTTTTTGCATAGTGGAATAAGAGTATGAAAATTTACACCAACTCTAAAACTAAAACATTAAACATTTAATGAACATAATACTGTCCTGAGTTTTTGCATACTAGTATAAAAAAAAGAGTATAAAAAGTATAACTAAAATAAACTAAAGGTTTCTAGCATTGACATTTGCAAAGTGGCAAAGCAGCGTATGAGTTAATGTACACAGTATATGTATGAGGTAGTAGTTGATGTTGTTATAGAGGCAAAAAGTGGCATATATCACTCCCAGATTTGTGATTTTTTGTTTTTCAGACAGGGGTAGAGCAGAAAGGTCGATGCAGTGGTTCGAGATTGTGTCATTGGGAAGGAACAATATGGCTTCAGACTTCTTATCATTGAAACTTAAGAAATTTAAAGTCATCCAGTCCCTGATGTCAGCCAGGCAGTCGAGCAGAGGTTGAATGTACCAGTTTGTCTTAGTGGGAAGTAAATTTGACAGTCATTGGCGTAGAAGTTGAAGGGTATGTTGTGTTTCCGGAAAATAGCACCAAGTGGCAGCAGGTATAAGGAGAATAAGAGAGGACCCAGGATGGACCCCTGCGGAACCCCCCATTAACACTAGGATGACTGAATTTTCAAGATCCTGAGGACAAACCCCCTCCTTCTCCTCAACCATTAGTGGGCCATTAACTGCCTTTTGTTATAAATATGCGTGCACACAACTCAGACACCCCCACCACACCAGACTGCATTCCAATGTTTCCACCAGGTAAGTAAAGGCCCCAATATACCTGTTTCTTTTGCCTCATGCCGCTCGGCGCCGTGGGAGCGCCGCGGCAAAAGCCTTTGATCGCGGGCGTGAACGCGCCAAGCTCAAATTTTACTACGCCTACGCGCGCGTTGATAAACTGCCTCGCGTGTCAGCAAATGACCAATCAGTGACCTCAATTTGTCCTGTAGCCTGCACTCCAGAGAGCTGCGCTTGCACAGAGTATAATATGAACTGCCTGCACGCAGCTCACTTCAGTCCAACGGCGTTGGGCACAAAGAACAGAAGAGAGGCCCTGACCTGAATTCATACATAACAGACCCTGAAGTTATCTCACAGTTGAACAATTTGGGACATCCACTGAACGGAAAGCTTTGTCTGCTCCAGAACAATTTTATGCATAAAATTGTCTTATTCTGCTGTGCTGATTATCCTGTAACCCTGATGTTCTGTCAAATTAATTATTTTGCTTACAAGTACTGTCTCTCTCCTTGTCCTTGGCACATGTATATACGGTGCGTGCCGGCACATGCAGGTGGCCCATTGCTGTGTTCTACAACATGCTTGACCTATTGTTGTCCATCACCTGACGGACCAACACAGGTTACATGACCTGGGGTCAACTGACAAAATGACACAGGTCACACGACATGAAGTCAACTGACGGACCGACACTGGTCACACGACATGAGGTGAACTGACGGACCGACACAGGTCACACGGCATGAGGTCAATTGACGTACCTACATAGGTCACATGGCATGAGGTCAAGTGACGGACCGATACAGGTCACATGACCTGAGGTCAAGTGACGGACCGACACAGGTCACATGACCTGAGGTCAAGTGATGGACCAACACAGGTCACACGGCATGAGGTCAACTGACGTACCAACACAGGTCACATGACCTGAGGTCAACTGACACAACAACACAGGTCACATGACATGAAGTCAACTGACGGACTGACACAGGTCACACGGCATGAGGTCAACTGACGTACCAACACAGGTCACATGACCTGAGGTCAACTGACACGACGACACAGGTCACATGACATGAAGTCAACTGAGGGACCGACACAGGTCACATGACCTGAGGTCAAGTGACGGACCAACATAGGTCACATGACCTGAGGTCAACTGACACAACAACACAGGTCACATGACATGAAGTCAACTGATGGACCGACACAGGTCACACGGCTTAAGGTCAACTGACGTACCAACACAGGTCACATGACCTGAGGTCAACTGACACAACGACATAGGTCACATGACATGAAGTCAACTGAGGGACCGACACAGGTCACATGACCTGAGGTCAACTGACGGACCAACACAGGTCACATGACCTGAGGTCAACTGACAAAACGACACAGGTCACACGACATGAAGTCAAATGACAGACCGACACAAGTCACATGACCTGAGGTCAACTGATGGACTGACATAGGTCACATGACCTGAGGTCAACTGGGGCGGCAGTTGCATAGTGGTAATGGCAGTCGTCCCCCGATCGGAAGGTTGGCGGTTCGAATCCCGGTTCCCCACACCATGTGTTGTTGTGTCCTTGGGCAAGACACTTAACCCCGAGTTGCTCCCGGTAGGACTGGAAAGCACCTTGCATGGTAGTCTGCCGCTACCGGTGTATGAATGAGTGTAGCATTCAATGTGTGTAGCGCTTTGAGATTTTCACTAATGAAAAGCGCGTTATAAATTGAATTCATTATTATTATTATTATTATTATTATTAAACTGACAGACCGACACAGGTCACATGACCTGAGGTCAAGTGATGGACCAACACAGGTCACATGACCTGAGGTCAACTGACAAAACGACACAGGTCACACGACATGAAGTCAACTGACATACCGGTATAATGGACCAGATTGCACATTTATATACGGTGCGGCCCATTGCCGTGTTCTACAACATGCTTGACCTGGCAGCGATAAATGCTTATGTGTTATACAAAGCCTGCACTGGGTCCAAGGATTTTGGACTGAGGGGTAGGGGGTGGGGGGTGTAGGTGTAGAATTAATGGGTCATTAGCAGGGTCATTAGCATGTGAATCGACATTATATAGCCCACTGAAAGGGACCGGGGGATTTAGAAGCCAAGTTCACTTGCGCAAAAAAGCGCAGCCTTAGTCAAATTAGTGTTAAAGAGCCGCCACTGCAGAACTAAAATCATTGATGGAAACACAAAAGGACCTGTCAGAGAGGTAGGATCTGAACCAATTGAAGGCTGACCCTGTGTTACCCACCCACTGCTTCAACCTAGCAATGAGGATCTCATGGTCGATGGTGTCGAAAGCGGATGTGAGGTCCAATAGGACAAGCAGCACAGAGTCACCAATGTCTGTGGATAGGAAGATGTCGTTAAAAACCTTCAGTAGGGCAGTCTCAGTGTTGTGTAGAGATTTGATGCCAGATTGGAATAGCTCTGGGATAGCGTGATCCTCCAGGAAGCACTTCAACTGGGACTAAACTATTTTCTCTAGAAGTTTAGATACAAATGGGAGTCTGGAGACAGTTGGATACTACTGAAGGGTCAAGGTTTGTTTTTTTCAGAAGAGGTTGAACAGCAGCATGTCTTAATGATTTTGGTACCACACCCGAGGATAGACTGCTATTTACAATCGAGAGAATGGAGGGACCTAGTAGAGTGTGAAAAACCTCCTTTAAGAGCCGAGGGGGGACCACATCAAAGGGGGAACCAGATGGTTTCAGGTTGCACATGACCTGCTCTAGAGAGGACAGAGAGACTGGTTCAAAATGGTCAAATACAGTAACAGATTGAGGTGAGATGGATGGATCATGAGTTGGAGGAGAAATGAGAGCCCGGGTGGTCGCAATTTTATCTAAAAAGAAATGTTGGAAGTTCTCGCACAGATCAGTAAAGGCTTCCAGGGGGTGATTGTTCCGTGAAGTGGAGAACAGAGTTTAGGGTGGAGAACAGAACTCGTGGATTGCGAGAGTTTGAAGCAATGATATCAGAGAAGTATTGGGATTTAGCAGTTTTTATTGATATTGACTTTCTGATATTGGGGCCAGCTCTCTTTAACCATTTGAAAAGAGACCTGCAGTCTGTCTTTTCTCCATTTTCGCTCCGCCTTCCTGCATTGCTGCCTAACAGCTCTGGTCACGTCATTCAGCTACAGTTCTTCTCTGAGTTTTGGTCTAGATTTCATAGGAGCAACATGATCCAGAGCCTTTAAACAAACAGAGTCAAACTGGGATGTCAGCTTCTCAGTGGTGGAGAGAAACACCGGGGGCTGAATTATTATTTCATTGTTGTAAACCTCAGCGAAAGGTGCGGCAGTTAAATGGTTAAAATTCCTGCCTTTACGTGCAGGAATGCACGTCTTAGGAGATACATGGGGGAAGGTGAACTGAAACCGGACTGGCATGTGGTCTGAAAACACATTGGGCCTCATGCACAAACCGTTCGTACGCACAGATTTGTGCTTAAACTGTGCTTACGAGTGATTTAGGAGCATATGTGGCATTCAACAATGTTCACGTATCCTACGATTTTTTTCAGATACGAACAAAATCTACGTGTGGTCCGGACCTGTCGTATATTTTACGAGCGGTCCGTCTGCTGTCATCCAGACAGCATTACTCCACAAATAACTTCATATTTCGTTATTTAGGAAATGTTTAGAGTTTAAAAAAGTAACGCACCACAATTGTTTTTGACAATAGGTTCTGTTTGAAGTCGAATTATAATTTTAAATGTAATAATGACTAACGGATTAAAGTATTTAAATGAAAATCAATTTGTTATCAATGCCGTTTTCTAACACTACAATATTAATATGAAGATCTCAAACTGAAATCAACTTAAACCATGAATTAATTTAAGTTTAATTTGCCGCGGTATCGCAGACTTCGGTAAGCCAGACTTTACACAGACTTCCTCCAGCTGCTGTCATAGCTCTGATGTGGCTCAGTCAGTAGAGCACTGCGTCGCAGTTCCGAAGGTCATGGGATCGCCTCCCGTGGGAGGACAACGTTTTTTTTTTTTTTTTAATTCATTCCAGATTTAAAAAACACAAGAAAACTATTTACAATACAACAAGAAATAAAGCATAAAGCCTTTTTAATTTGGAATGAATAAATAATCTAAAGTAAGAAGGAAAAAAAAAGAATCATACCTTGTGGGACTCGATCCCACGAGGTGTAGAAAAAAGGTTAGGAACAGCTAACAGTGCAATGCTTTAACCAGTAAGCCACCAGTACGCATGCATGTTTCGAGATCCACATTTATTATAAACAAACTTTCTTTGGTTTTAGCTGGTCATTTACTTCCATGAGTGACGCTGCTAATAAGGACAGATTTTCTTTTCTTGTCCTCAGAGACCACAGAACTTCATCCTCCGCACCGGTAGAGTTCTTCTTTTTTACTTTTCGCTGTCATTTTATGAACGTACACGTTCTGCCTCTGAGGCAGGAAACGTAGCCTTATATGGCGTTTTGAGGGGTGGGAATTATGTAAATAAGCTCACGCGTGCACGCGCAGCTGTTTAGAACAGGTGAGATTCATCAACTTTAAGCAGCCCGTTTACACGCTTTTCCTGTGGATAGAAGAGTTTGTTGGATCTGACGTGGCATGTTCGTACGAACACTTCGTACGAACAAAAGTAGGAGACATTTAGGATAAGAATACGAACTGTTTCGTGCATGAGGGCCATTGTCTCCTATTTCAACATTAGAAACAGTCACATTACATAATAATGTTGTCAACATGAAATCATATAAAAACATCACTCAGCATCCTCATGCAAACACATGGAGACTTTAAAAATAAAGTTCAACTGTTTGAATTGAGTATCCTGATGCATCAAAGTCCATGCTCAATAATCCAGGTATAAAATCCAACAATATCCAGTCAGGTCATCTGAACAGTTTCTTTTCTTTTTTTTCTTTTTTTTTGTGATGAGATGTTTCGTCTTCCATCCAGAAGGCTTCATCAGTCTGAGGAAACACCAAACAAAACTTCTTCTCCCCCAACAGCTTAGTCCAAAGTGGAAAAAAACAGTTATGTTGGTGCTAAAATGGTCTCTGGGGCATGCCCTCTCCTCTGGTGCCCACCCTCTCCCTCGTCGACAGTCACGTTAAACTAGTTCAAAACACCAAAGTCTATGCTCAATAATCCAGGTAGAAAATTTAAAAAAAGTTACCGGTAAGTCAGGTCCTCTGGACAGTTTCAAAAAATATTTTTTGATTTGAGTTTTTCTCTGGGTGTACTTTGTAGGATGAACGTGTACAGAGGTGGAAAAGCTGCAATTAAATTAAAACATTAAAATGTCCATTTTAAAATATCTAAAAATAATTTTTCAAACAAGCAGCTCTGTAATCAACGTGTGGTTCAGGAAACATGAGTCACATGATTCGAGCTGTAGAACATTGATGGTTTGATAAAATGATGGAAACTGTTTATCACACAGGAAGAGCAGAGCTGAACAAGATCTGGAGCTCAGATTTTATCTGAACCTCAAATATCACAAGTTTACCATCTGACATGAACACAGAAAGGAGGCCAAGAGATAAGAATTAAATTTAAATTGTTTTAAAAGTATAAATAAAGTGTTAAATTGTTCTTTTATGTCCACGTTGGTTTACTTATATGAACACATTTTTTTTAATGTGACCCCACTGTAACTACAACAGTCAGATAAATATACAATATTTAACACAACTAATGTTTTTGAGGGAGTAGTGGTACATTGGTTTGAGAAGGTGAGCCTGTGAATGAAAGCTCACAGGCTCGATCCCCCGGACTGACAACAAAAGTCTGAGTAAATTATCCACATCTGCCTCCACCATCATTTGACCTACACTAGGCCCTTGAGCAAGGTCCTTAATCCTCCCCCACCTGTTCCCCAGGTGCCCTATGTTTCATCTCTCTGCTCCACTCATGGGGACTGTAGAGTCTTGGTGGTTGCATCAGGAAGAGCATCGGCTGTAA